>JACTOM010000908.1:1449901-1621548 GCA_015832385.1 Elymnias hypermnestra
CTCCACTGCGGATTGGCAGGCATAGTACACAAGTGCACTCTCTATTCCTTCACTCTCATAGTCCGATGTGACGGGAATCCGACACGATCGGAGAGAGATCAGGCGCAGGACCGACGGCTTAACGTGCTCTCCGAGGCACGGGGGTGGATCACACCGCCAAATTTTTCCCAACTTTGGGCAAATATTGAGAAAATCTTAGTAGAAAACTCAATATCGATTTAGAATTGGCCCGACCCGGGACTCGAACCCAGGACCTCATGTCTGTAGTCAAACATGCTAACCACTAGACCAATGAGGCAGTCAAGCCAATCTGTATATATAAAGCAACATTTAAGCGTGATATGGTTCAATTTAGAAATAAAGAATAACCTAATTTCTAATTATTCTATAATGGACACAGGTATCGGTATAGATTTGGTTAAAAATGTTGAAACCATTTAATTTATTTGCCCCCGAATCCCTATGCTAGAAAAGCAATATGAAGTTTTAAGTTACTAAACTCACACATCACGAGATTGTTAAACTATTCTCGATTGACTTGAAAATTAGCAAAGTGACGAAATCATGATATTGACGCTAATTCCCACTGAATAGGGTATAAAGTACAGATGATACTTCATGGAACAGCTAGTAATGTGTAAAAAGAGTTTCCTTATTAAGATTTAGTGAAGGAATAGTAGCATTTTTCTGCAAAGTAAATGCGAAGCGGTTAATTTACATGACGTAGAGTAGATTGCCCCACTGATTCCCTCAAGACCCTTTATTGCAGTGCGGCGATAAATCACAGCCCATAAGTCCTTTTATTCCGCTGTTTCTTTTTCAAAACAAGGGTCTAATGGAAATGTTATTGTATAAATTATTCTTTAGATAAAAATACTACAGTTTGTTCGCGTTTAGAATGCCGTGAGTTCATCATTTAAGCCCCACCCCCTAACCAATTAAATCATTTCAAATTACAAGGCCAAATTCACAGTGACCAGTTGAAGAAATTTGATTGGTCAGAATACTAGAATGATGGGCTAGAATTACGACTCATTGCATTCTTAACGCGAATAAACTGTAGAATATTTTTCTTTATTTTTGCTATACTAAGTGATCTGAGCAACTAACGTCTACGTATACTAACGTGACCTTAAACCTTGACGTCTTAATGTACCGCCCGCTGGCCGCTGTGCCTCGGCTTTTCCCTGATATTTCCTAAGATATCCATTTTAATGAAATGTTGTTTAGGGCAGTTTTTATCTACATCATATATACAACGTTATATAATGCATTTAATTGGATTTGTAATAATATTGTATTGTATAAAATAGCTTGATAAGTGACACATATTGTATTTGTAATATGTAAAAGATAAAATGTTTACTGCGGGAAATACTTTGGAGATAAATACATACCGTCGGGAATTTTTAGGGATCTATTTAAGATATACAATTCCATAGCACATTAATATGATCATTCTCGTAAGGTTTAACCAGCGTTTGCGTTTAAGCCGTAAATAAATGTGTTTATTGCGACTATCACATTACTATTCTTTACTTTTTCACCTTTACTGTACTATAATATATATGTATTATACATACTCGTATAAACTTTCCTCTTGAACCACTCTATCTATTGCTGAAAACTGTATTAAAACCCATTGGGTATTTCAAAAGATCTAAGCGAATATATAACGGAAGCGACTTCATATTATGGAGAGATTTTTACAAAATAACACATACATTTGTTAGCAGAAATCCTGGGTTAGATACCCGAATACAATCCCCCTAAATGTATCCTACATTTAGGGGGATTGTATTTTCTTCTATCTGAGTCTGGACTAGTGACAAAAACGTAGGGTATTGAATAGGAACACACCATGTATGGTAAATCACTTCAGACCACGTTATAGAGCTTTTATCTTAAGACTGTCATCACTTAGCATTTTTAACTTATACGTGTTTAAAATGTTATTTAGGGTAGACAGTGGCCCCTAAAATAGACGTTTTCTTAATTTACGGATCAGGATATCTCAGACAAATTTGTAAATAGGTGTATCTAGTGATTATTCGTTTGCCAAGCTATTTTATACAATACAGTATGATTTATTATCCAATTAAATACATTACATACGCTGAATATTTAATGTAGATCAAAACTGCCTTAAACAGTATTTCATTCAAATGGATATCTTAAAAGATATTAGAGATTACAGAAGAGGAAGTACGCGGAGTGTGGCAATGTTACATAGGCATCAAATAGACGTCACAGACGAAGTTGTATACAATTCGTTAGGAGACCGCTTCCGAAAACTGATGATGGGATGGAAAAAAAACGATCCTGAATACCAGCAATGTAACACAAAATCAAAAGCAACTGGTGCTCGAACGCACGGGTCAATGAACTGATAAACGAACGCACAGGCGCGGTGCACGTTGTTCAGCTCGGTAACCCATTGTTTGGTTTTAAAGTAATGTATTTTTTATGAAACTATCGTTTCATTAAGCTGTACTAATACGATGAATCGTAAAAAATGCTAAATAAGGTTTCAAAAATATGATTTTGAAGTGAAACTTCTTAAGGCACACGAGGGTAAATTTTAAACGGATTGAGGTGATTAGTATCACGAAGATGTGTAGTGTTTTTATGCTAATTCGTTTGAAAGTTAAACAGTTTTAATATTTACAAATAACATTTGTCATTTTAAATTACAATTCAGCATTTGAGATCTTTATGACAAATTCCAAACATATCTTCTTTTTTCCTCCCTCTAAGTATCGGAAATCTAAAGTTTTATATTTGTATAAATATAAAAAAAAGACTTAAAAATTAGTTTGCCATCTAAGGTGTTATTAGTACTATTGGCTGTCTTCGTGTTCGGGGAGCGGTCTGCTAATAGCTGCATAAAATAAATAGAAATTTTAACAAAAAAAGAACCGCCTTCAAAACACACTTACAAATACATTAATATGCTCTAAAAAGTAGAAAATAATTGCGTATTATTTTATAGTGTTCTTCGTATTCTTATATTCGGAGTCGGTGTCAACCAAGGAAGATGTTCCCCGGGTGTCCACTTAGCAACACCCGCCTATATGTAGGTGCCTCGGCTTACACCGACTCCAAATATAACAATACGAAGAACACTATAAAAGAATACGCAAATATTTCTTACTTTTTAGAGCATAGTACTGTATTTGTAAGTTTGTTTTGAAGGCGGTTCTTTTTTTGTTAATATTTCTATATATTTTTGATTTTTAGTGAAACTGAAGTAAACAAACAAATTTGTCTCAATATGTGTACTCCTAAAAACGTGTTGCTCATGAGATAACACCGTTTAAATGAAACAACTTCATAAAGTTAAATTTACATTAATATCGCCACACCCGGGATCGAACCCGAAACCATTATATCACCGTTTCACACATAATTCACCTTTCAAATATTGCAATGCAGCAACAAACGTAAGGTCATTACCATTTGATTACAGACAGTAATATATTCTGCCATAAACCGCACCCTTACTGTAAGCCATTGAGGAGTTCCATTAATCTTCATATTTACCTACGATTAGCACTTGACCATACCGAAGTTACGGTAGGCAACTCAAATATCTCGATAGCTTATAGAAGATTCTGCCGAGTATCGTTCGTTTGCTCCTAATAATTGAAGAGTTCCATCACTTTGTCATGGATTCCATCATCAGAACCTAACCAAACTATCACAAAACAACTCTTGAAGTATATCCTTTCTAATAAAAAAAGAATCATCGAAATCGGTTGCCATGATCTTGAGTTATTCGTCCATTTGTCGCGCACATGCTTACGCAAATTTAAGGCTTGTCCGGTTTTGTCATAGATGCCATCATCAGAACTGGTTTTAAAAAAAATGGGACCCTATGACGAGCACCACCTTTCGTTTAAAAAAAAACATCAAGATCGGTCCACCCAGTCGGGAGATATGAGGTAACAAACATAAAAAAAAAATACAGACGAATTGATAACCTCGTCCTTTTTTTTGAAGTTTGTTAAAAATATGAAAAGTATTACGAAGTTTTCGTTAATACACAACAAGAGATTCACGAAATTTGTTATGAACTCTAAGAGGAAAGTGAATTATGAAGGCGCGGACGGCTCTTTTGTAGTCTTCAGGAATTTATTAGCCATTAAACCTTTCTGTAAGAAGCCTGCGTGGAATGGCGTAGTTGAATCAAAATTCTTTGGCTCTTCAGTCGTTATTGAGACAAGTTTATGGCGCAGTCTAGACACACTGCAAATTTTAATAAAATATCCACTCTGTAGGCATATACTTATCGTTACCAAGAGCTCATAAGTTTATTGAAATACTAGCAATGACCCGCGGTGTCACCCGAATAGATATCGATCTCGTGGCAGTGGATTGCTAGATACACAATGTTGGGGAGGGATTCAGGTTTAGGCAAATTCCTCCGGGTTCAGTGGACTGTATGGGGAATCGATTCTTCAATATATCTCACTTTTTATAAAATAAATATAGTTGCAATACATGTATATAATATGCTTTTGAGCTATGTTTGAAAATTATTCCTAGGCTGATTTTAATTGAATTTTTATAGGCAGCCTTGAAGAGTTATTTAGTATTTTATTTGCCCCAAAGGTATAGCATGTCAAATTTCAAATGACACGTGGAGTGTCAGTGACGCGCTTCAAAGGCGGCGCCTTTCAAACAACCACGTGACGATGTTTTGGAAGGTTTATGCTGATACACTCAAACCGATTACCAAAAAGGAAGTTAATGTAAGTTGAAACATTCTCCATATATAAATATGTCGGAGTGCAGTAGTCTGTGGAACGCTGGCGCCATCTGGCGTCTCTCGGTAGTTCTCGAGTGGCGGTCCGCCGGAGCGGTCGACTGTTGAAACTGTCGCGTTCCTTGCGATTATTATTAATGAGCTTGTGTAAATTGANGATTGAACATTATAATCTTAGTTAATTAATAAAGTGTTTGTTGCACCAACATTACCCACCAGCGCCCACAGTATGGATGTGGTCCACACTACCGATGATGTCGGCGGAGAACCCTATGCCCATGCTTTATGCTTTTTCTCCTTCTCTCTTATTCTCCGACATATATATCGTTCCAATTTTCCTTTTCGTGCATCCACTCTAGTAATAAATACAGTTTTTAAAGTAGAACTTCTATACGCACGCTTGACTTGGAGGCACTAGTAAACTGGTGAATGCGTTACGAACAATGTCATTCCGACGAAACGATTAATGTACCGAGTATTAGGAGACCGCTTCCAAAACAAAGTCAGGCAATTTGTTGGCATAAAAGAAAGCATTTATATTTATAATAAGTTTTTCCTATGTCAAAAGTCTTCGATTGTTTTGTTCGCTTTTTGACCCTTTGTGAAAACTAATATACGCTCGTGGCATTTTTCATAGTAATCATTCTATTTCTGTTTATTTCCACCTTAATATCAACACTAAAAAAACAGCAATGTAACACAAAATCAAAAACAGCTGATGATCGAATGGGTCAATGATGTGATCAACGAACGCACGAGAGGGTCAGCTGCTTTTGTGTTTCTTTGTTGGTTCTGTTTTAGTAATGTATTTTTATGGAACTAGCGTTTTATTTATCAGTACTAACATTATAAAGCGTAAATAATACTAATATTATAAAATGATTTAAAAAATATGATTATTTTTCATTAGGATAGATTTTTTTCGTCCCACCATCAAAGGTGTCATTAGTAAGATTGACTGTTTTCGGAAGGGGTCTCCTAATACCCGGTAAAATCACTTTATAGCAAATTAAAAGATGTATTTATTATGCCCATACACTAGAGGAAGAAATCAAAGAATCAAAAATAAAATCTAAATTTTCGGCGGTTACTCAAATAGCTGTATCTTTGTTAAAAATGGTCGTATTGTAGTAAAATAAAAAGCAATGTAAAACTTAAAATTTATGATTTTTAGGTCTTACAAAAACATTTTCGAAGATACGCGTATCGTGCAATTTTAATGAATACCATGAAAGAAAATTTTTTCGGTCTCATTTTTGCTGTACGGACTTGAAAAAAAAAATTGCAATTTAACTTTGTGGATTAAAGAATTTGTCTACTAATCTTCAATATCGTTTCCTTTTGGTTTAGATAGCACCATTTCTTTCTGAGCTATCGAACTTTGAATGAAAATGGATCATTTTCGCTGTGATCATCGATTTCTCAGAAACCAATAATCAGAAAATGGTTTTGACAAACTTTAATAATAATGGTATTCTAGAAAATCATTTGCCACATTCTGAATATTGGGAAAATGAATAATGTTAACCTGTGCCTTTTTAAGGTCATTGTACCCTTAAAAGCCCTATAGTTTCAATTCGATCCATCGAGCCGGGTTTTTGTTTCATTCTATTGAATTAATAAAAATAAAGGACTACGTTTTTTTCACATCAAAGACAACCTAATCGTGTACCTGCGTTCAATCCCTTATCAATCTAGAACTATATACTTTATATTATAACCACGTTTGTTTTCTCACTTTAAGGAATCCCAAAATCAAGAAGAAACAAACAAACAAGACTCTCGCAATGATGAAACAGAACATACATCAACAGTATGTGACCAAGATCTCGTTTAAATTTTAAAAAATGTGTAAAAATGTGCTAATTGATTTAAAATTTGTGAGTACCGAAATATAATGTGATGTGTACAAGTGTTTCGCTTTTTTGTAGATTGCAATCTCACCTGCATGTGTTACGCGTTAATTTGTTAAGAGGTAATTTACCTCTTAAGGGTATTTGGACAGCCTCGTAGTGGAAGGCATTATATTTGCTTAGCAGCTCGTTTGTGCTGGTAGTGGATGGAGTATACAGCTCCATCTAGGAGTGTGGGACTCGCCCACTAAAACACCAGGAAATTCTCTTTTTTCCGAGTGATAGAAGCCAGATGTTCGCTGACGCATTCAATCCGAAGAAAGGGGGAGCAGGCAAGCGCAATTGCCCCATCTGACAACCCTCTCCAATGGAAGGGAGGTGCATCAATTGCCTTCTCCTTTTGCCTATCTAATGCCTCATTCCGAATACTATAATGTATATGAGTCGGAATCAAATAGTTTCCAAAACGCGAGCGCTATCTATCGGCGCTGGAAAGAGTCAATGAGTCACAGGCCAGCGGCGTTCTTGACAGTTCTCGAGTAACGGTCCACCAGAGCGGTCGACTATTTAAACTGTCGCGCGTTCCTAACTATTAATTAAATATGAACATTAAGTAATTGGACATTATAATCTGAGATAATTAATAAAGTTGTTTGATTGCACTAATACAAAAATAATTACTCACCTTTATCGGAGTGCTAATGATATAATTTTAAGTGTACAAATATATAACAATCTGCCAAGTAATATTCAAGAATGTAAAAGTATTTACAATTTTAAGAAACTCCTTAATACCGTTCCCATTGGTGAATTTGTAAACATTGTAAATAATGCCAATTTGGGATATTATTGTTGTAATGTTTCATAAACGATTAGAATTACTTAAATTATATTAATTGTAACTATTAAATACTAACGGGGAATGGTAGTTTCTTAATAAATAAGATAATTAAGAAATATATTTGCCGCCAAACGTTGCCATTGGTGGTTTATGCTAATAGCATCAATAACGACAAATGTATAAATAGTCCTAAAAGTTAGTCGGGAAGTGAGTTTTTGTATCAAACGTTAACCACGAGTTATGTGTCAGTAAAAAGGGCTGCTCTGCGATATAAAGCTAAGTGTATTTTTTTAAATTAAAACTGTTGACTTTTAATATGTCATAATGATAATTGCCTGCTCTTTGTTTTACATTTAATGGATGTTGATGATGTATTTTACTGTAATTTATATTATATATAACATGGATAAAAACAAAAGTGTAAAAGACTATGGAGTTTCTTGCCGGATTCTTCTCCATCTAGTCTGTAGGTTGTGAACCGGTGGTAGTCATTGACAAAAAGAGTTTCAAGTAAAGTATATTTTAGTTTGGATGTCGACCTTTTATTATGAAATTCCTATTTATTTACAATTTTAATAATTTTCGAAAAATAGTTAAAATTAATAATTATTAGTACCCCTTATCGTGTTATTTCTGACAAGCTCGTAGTGTAAATTATTGATAAACATTGCAATGTGTTGTTTCAAATAAGTGAATTGTAATTCTTTTTGAAAGTAATAAAGTCTCTTAAACCATAACATCACCCACCGATGCCCATAGTTTGGAGGTTGAATTATGGACTCCACTAATGACGATGTCAGCGGGAACCTATGCTTTTTCTCCGATATATGTATTATATATATAAACTTTCCACTTGAAATACTCTATCTATGGCTGGAAACTGCAATTCAATCCGTTGAATAGTTTAAAAGATCTAAGCGAGCAGACTGGTGAAGCGACATCAATTTATACTATGTCAATATATTGTGAGCCCCTTGGACAGCTCACATTGACGAAGATGCTGATTCGGGATCAAAAGAAAATGCCATCAGACTTGTCACACAACGCCCCGGTGTCTACTTGTCACCAGACGAGGATATATGAACGCGATCGAACTGTTCTGCAGGAAAGATTACGCCAAATTATCGTATTTACGACTGGCACGCGGACACTATTGTGACGAGTAAACAACGCCAATTGGCTCTTTATTAGTAATAAAGTACATCATATGATTGGCGTTTTATTATTCTCCAATCAAAGGGTTTACATAAAGTGCACAAACAACACTATTCCGAGGAAAACAATAAAAACAAATGTATACATACTATAGTCGACAATAACATTTCTTATACGATTTTCCTAATTATTGACTCTAAATTAATCAAAATATAATATTTCAACACGAAAGGGAAAAATCACGAACAATATACATAGATTCTAAGTTACGCAAAAATATACTATATCGATAATTACTTAATGTGGCTATACTTACACGTGCTCATCTTTGGCGCTGGGCACGAAGCATTTGCAATCACGTTTCTGGAATGTGCTTTCGATCCAACTACGCGTGGTTTTCTGTAAAAAAAAAAAAACAATATTTTTATGAGATTTATTTATACAAGTAAATATAGATTTTGATTTTGATTGAGTAATATAGGATTTGGATAAAGATATCGAGGTTTCTATTAAGATTAAGTCAGTCCGTCAGTCCTGCGCCTGATCTCTCCCCGGTCGTGTTGGATTGCAGTCACGTTGGACTATGGGAGTGAAGTTGAGAGTGCACTGAGTACTATACCTGCCATCTCTCAGTGGTGCAGTGTGGTGGTTCTAAAAGCCCTCAATCCTATGAGTGAGGAGGCCTGTGCCCAGCAGTGGGGCATAAATAGGCTGCTAGTTAGCTATCTATTTAAAATTCAGACTTAAAAAAATTTAAAAGTGTGTGCGTACAAAGTACACATGTCAGAAGTGAAACATTTTTGGCAAACAAATTTTTAAATCCTGTTTATATTACACTAATGTAAAACTTTAGATTTTCAAGATTTAGAGGGAGGGAAGGGAATATATGTCAGGAATTTAATCAATTTAATTGTCATTAAAATATAAATTTCAGTCATTTATTGAAATGTCTAATGACAAATTGTAAATAAAAATGCCTAGTGTGTTTTGTGAATATTAGAAATTATTAATTAAGTTTTGTTTTATAAAATAGTGTATTATAAAATGAAGTGTTACAAGTTAAAATGCTACATGTTATTTGTAAATATTAAAACTACATAACCTTCAAACGAATTAGCATACAAAACGCTGCACATCTTTATGACGCTAATCGTACCTTTCATCCGTTCAAATTGTACTCTCATGCGCCTAAAGAAGTTTCACTTCAAAGCACACGTTATTTTACTTTTATTTTTTTGTAAAAGCCAAATTGAAGGTCTACAGCCCCTACGTCCGCTCCAGACTGACATATGCGGCTACTGCCTCGTACTCTTTCTGCTCAGGGTACCATAAGCAAAGGCTTCAGATCCAGCAAAATTAGTGCCTACGTCTAATAGTAGGAGCTCCTAGGTACATCAAAAATGACGTCATACATCGTGACACACGGACGCCCACCGTGGAAGAGAGCGTCCGCCAAATTGCGCGGAGTATATTTCGCCTAGCGGTCAACTCCCCGCATACACACCTTCACAGCATTGTCAGCCAGAATCAAAGAACGGCAAACACTGGACGTCCCTTGTCTTGTGAGCTCCTGCTGCCGCCACCTCCGGATGTTTTTTTTTATGTTATCTAACATTTACTGTCGATATTTATTATTCGGGATCTTTTTGACCTATTCTACTTAAACCTATTTATGCATTTACAACTCACTATCTACTTATTCAATAAAATCTATCATTATTTTATATTTATACTCTATCAATACCGGATCAATACCTCCGGATGTAGGCGATGACGTCGAAAACGACACAGTAGCAGTGGCAACCCGGACTCGACGATATACTAGAGTGACCTGGATTGACCCGCTAACCAGGTTGGCGGGAACCAGCACGTTTTAATGCGGGCATAATTCATTACCGGGCAACACTGATACCCGAGGAAATGCCGGGCAAGGAGGCTAAGCCTCGAGGCCCGTACTCCTCAACAATATTGAGAAGAACCCCGGATGATGACGTTATTTTACGACAACTAATATGAACAGAGACTGGCTACGTCTTTTGAGGGTCTTGCAGGCGAAATTTTTTTTGCTTACAAGTTAGCGCTTGACTGTGATCACAAGATGGTAAGTAATAATACAGTCGATTATGGAAGCACGCTAATCTGGTAAGAGGCAATGTACTTCTTATGGTTTCTACACAGCATCCTACTGGAAAACAATCTCTTGCTTAACGACATGCTGGCCCACACTCAGACAAAATAGAAAATGCAATTTCCTAAATTAAAAGAGATTACTGGAATAAATATTTTTTGAACTGAAATTACCATTAAAATTTAAAATACAATATATACAGGTGAACGCCCTTTCAATAAAGTTGATGGTCCAATAAAAGCGTATTTTGCAAACAAGTCTTCATTGAGGCAAATCCCGCCAGACGCAAACAAACATCGGCTTTATATTCTAATTTCACTCATTCGTGTACATCCAGTATTTTATTGAATGTTTGTCTTGGTAACAAAATGAAGCTCTTTCGAGCTCATAAATTAAATATTAAAGCAATTTTATTGTGGAATCGTTATTCTCGTTTCGTTTAAAGAGCACCACCAATCTAGTACCTCTTCAAACGATGGCGAATTCAGAAAATTATATTTTATAATGGATTTATTAGTCGCGATGCTTTCAAGTGAGAGATGGGCGAGCGTGGCTTTCTGCTGCGAGACCGTAATCTTACTAAAAGAGGCCCACGAGCGAGAGGGAGAAGGTAGACGATCCTCCTTCTCATCGTCACCTTTTGCCATCTTTATGAACTCTCGAACGAATTCATTTGACACAAGCAAATCCACTAGTGTCTTACTAACGGATGAAGAGGGTTCTGCTGCGTGTTAGTGGATATTGCTCAGCCTCTTTTCTCGCCGATCTCTTACTCCAAAGCCATTTGGGTTGGAGTATGTGCGTAAAAGCATTTTCTAGCGAAAACATTAAAAATATTTTGACCAGGTCTATATATCACTCTGCCAACAAAACAAATGCGATCCAGGATGGTGGTATGTTCAAACTATTGAGAGATATATCTAGTAGGAGGCTGCGGTCGTGGTTATTTACCAGCCTATCAGAAAAGACGTACTGCCATACCATAAAATGTAAATGGTTTCTTTACAAAGTTAGCGTATCAAAATTTATTACTTTTGTAGGTTAAATATTTATGACTTTTCGCACAAAATATTATAAGTACGCTTTTTTTAATGCTGGTATATGCCTTTACGCACGAAGTTTGGGACTCACTGACATGTCCCACTAAAACCCAGCGGAAAACCCTCGACATCCTTGAACGGAGAACCAGAGATACGAAGGCACAACCCACTCTGGCACTCCGGCACTCCATCTAGTTAACAAGCATTATGCAGACTATGCTCAACAACGAGAGGTTCCCCTAAATTAACGATTCCAAGACGTATCGCTGGGGTCTCCATGCGAAACACTGCCAATGTGTGGTACGCTGAATCTATGGAATCATCACACTCGTGAGCAGGCAGCCGATTCCTCACAATCAACAGTCTGGTGTATGTATTTACCAAACCATCCAGTCATTGCCTGCACCAATTTCTAAGAATAATAGCCATTTCTCCAGGTAGGGACGGATCGCCACCACAAAAGCTACACTCGCTACTAGGGATACAAGATATTCTTTCCATCGTTCTATTAAGGGCCTATCCAACAGGACTACTCAGTCTCTTTTGGACTTCGTCACTATCAGACATCCCGCCTGTGATTCTTACAAACGCCCTGCAGTGATAGGCATCATGAGTACGGCTTGGCTATGCCAAGGGTGCGGGTTTTTTTTTAAATTAAGAAAGTATTTATTAACAGCACTTTTGAATCGTTAAATATAAGTTTTTCCAAAAGAGCACGACTTATAATCTAAAGTTACGAGGGTTTCTTCATGAGCTGTCCTCAGAGAAGCCCACAAAAAACTCGGATAAGGCATATATAGGAAATTTGATAATCTAATGCGACACACTTTCACTGGTATAGGGTAACTAACTACAAACGAAGCGTCTCCTCTCCACACCCGATACCCATAAAAATCAGAAACAAAAGATTCTTTACTCGCTATGCCGAATATCGAATCATTAGGTAGCGAAGCATAATAGCCTTCAATCTGTCTGGAATATCTTACAGCACATATACTTTATCTATGTTATGTCCAATTTAGTCAGTAGCAATATACAAAAAAATACAAAACCACGACACCTTTGAAGCCTGACCGACTAACATAGTATCTGAAGTACTTTATCATAATAAACGTACAATATCCTCTTCTTTAGGTAATAAAGTCCCTTACATCTATTGATAGACCCACGGGAGAGGCTTTAAGTGCGGTTCTATTGTACGTACTAACACACAAAGTTGCTTAAGTATTCGTCCGGAACAGGCTCAGGTCGGAAAGCCTTAGAAGCAAAACATCAGAAAACGCTTATAGTAATACGTGGAAAATATCTTCACTAAGATTTTTAGATGAGGGTTCTGGCAGCTTGATTTCGACTGACGTATAGCAATTATCATTTTGTAATCCACTACAATACTTCCCAATATTTTTTTACCGATTATAATGTTCACAATAATTCATTATCGGAGCAAGTAATCTGGGATATAGTCGTAAAATTACTCTAATAATTTGGTCATCCACTACAATATGCTTCTCAGTATTTTTTACCGTTTGTAATGTTTTCAATTATCATTCTAAATAGGAAACAATTAACTCTGAATATAGTGCGAAATTACTTTAAAAAATGGTTCCGAGACATGGCCGCTGACTATGGGGCTCGTAAGAAGACTCAGACTCACTCAACGGGCAATAAAGAGGGCTATGATCGGTGTTTCCCTACGTGATCAAATCAGAAATGAGGAGATCCGTAGGAGAACTAAAATCACCGACGTTGCCTACCGAATTGCAAAGCTGAAGTGACAATGGGCAGGGCACATAGTTCGCAGAATCGATGGACGTTGGGGCCCGAAGGTGCTAGAGTGGAGGCCTCGCACCGGAAAACGTAGCGTCGGCAGACCCCCACCAGGTGGACAGATGACATCAGGCGGGTCGCTGGCAGCCGCTGGATACAAGCGACGCAAGATCGGGCCCATTGGAATTCATTAAGAGAGACCTTTGTCCAACAGTGGACGTCCATCGGTAGAGACGACTATCTCGGTCGGTAAGGTCAAATTGTTAACTAATTATTTATATAAAAATCTATCCCCAACTTTAATTGGTTTACATTATAGCTAAGCGACATATGGGCAGTTATTAATTTCAGATTTCTAACTAAACTTTAGGCATGCCTATGAAATAATTAAAGCCAAATGCGTCCATTGTACTAAAGCCGAATGTAGAGCCTTTATATTGTATTCTAAGAGGGACCGATAACTTTGTACATTATATTAATTTCAAATTTATGCAAAACCGATGCGATATATCGAAACTGACACATTGATCGCGTTGGCCTTCATGGACAATATAAATAGAGAATAATGTAACAAATAAACAAAGTCAATTCCTTCTCTTTCTACCACGAACTATTTAAATTCATCAGATAGAATAAAACCTTTGAATTGATCAAATTCTCTAATTTGTCTGAGTCTGAATTATTAGGAGGATTCGGCCGTGGCTAGTTACCAACCTACCAGCAAACAAGAGACCTTTGTCACGGTACGATGCTGTGTAGAAAACATAAGAGGTAAATTATTCTTACCAGATTAGCGTTTCCATTTTACACTGTACCATTGGCTACAACAAATCAATATGTACATCAGAACAGGAACAGAAAAGGCAACTACTACAGGTGGCTGCTACAGTCCATTAACGCCCCACTATGAGCACAGGCCTCCTCACTCAAAGGAGAGAGGGTTATTAGAGCATAGACCTACCACGCTGTTTCGCTGCGAGGTGGCAGGCATAGTACACAAGTGCACTCTCTATTCCTTCACTCTCATAGTTCGATGTCACAGCAATTCGATGGAGAGAAATCAGCTGCAGGATCGACTGCTTAACATACTCTCTGAGGCACGGAATGGAGCACCAACTTCCCAACTTCAAGCAAATATCGAGAAAATCTTATTAGAAAACCCAATATCGATTTTTTTAATTGCCCGACCCGGAACTCGAACCCAGGACCTCATGACTATGTCCGAACAAGCAAACCACTAGACCAATCGAGCAGTTAAGACAGGAAAACTTTTCATAAAAACAAAAATACAGTCTAATGGATAACCTCCTTTTGAAGTCAGTTAAATAATAATTAAAAGTGCGTGCCTACAAAGTACACATGTCAGAAGTGAAACTTCTTTGGCAAACTTATTTCTAAGTCTTGTTTATGTTTATTCAAATCTAAAACTTTAGATTTCCGGAAGAGAAAAAAATTAGATATTTTAGGAATTTCATTGTCATTACAATATTAAAAGTATCGAAAATTAATAACAAATAATTTATTGAAATCTCAAATGACGAATTTTAAATAAAAAAAAAAAACAGTCCATTAAATTATTAAATGACGAGTGGCAAATTAAAATGCCACAATGTTATTTGTAAATATCAAAACTATCTAACCTTTGAACGAATTAGTATAAAAAACGCTGCACATCTTCGTGACGCCAATCACGAGTTACATCCGTAAACAATATTACAGTAAGTTTATATTTTTTAGATTATATAGACTGATTTTTGTTAAATCAATATTTTGCACTTTACTACGTGTTTGCCTCGTTGGTCTAGTGGTTAGCAAGTTCGACTACAGACATGAGGTCCTGGGTTCGAGTCCCAGGTCGGGCTAATTCAAAAATCAATATTGAGTTTTCTATTAAGATTTTCACAATATTTGCCCGAAGTTGGGAAATTGGCGGTGTGATCCACCCCCGTGCCTCGGAGAGCACGTTAAGCCGTCCGTCCTGATCTCTCCGGTCGTGTCGGATTCCCGTCACATCGGACTATGAGAGTGAAGGAATAGAGAGTGCACTTGTGTACTATGCCTACCAATCCGCAGTGGAGCAGCGTGGTGGGTCTATGCTCTTAAAACCCTTGCTCCTCGTAGTGAGGAGGCCTGTGCCCAGCAGTGGGACGTTAATGGGCTGCTACTTACGTGTTTGCTTTTAAGTGTCGATATACATACACATGTTACAAGCATACAGTTTGTGAAGCACATGTATTTTGAATGAAACACGATATGCTCTCAGAAACAAGTTAATATGTTACAAGAAATGTTAGCGTAATTTAGATGAGCCAATGTATCTCGTTGAGTGAACTGTGAAAGCCTCTTAAATGAGTTTCGAAGCAGGCAAATTCATATATTTTACCTTTATTAAGCTGTAATGTTAGACGCTGAAGTATTTTTGATTAAAACGAGTTTATCTATAACTAGCAATAACCGCGGTTTCACCCACATTCACCAATCTGGTAGCGGTGGATACATTGAGATTGATATTAAATTCGTTATATCTTTTGAATGAACTGTCCGATTTTTATAATTTAAATGGTGTTTCACCAGTATTGAAACGGTTTTTAATAAAATATAATTCATTAGGATAATCTACACTAATTTTACAACGAGGAGAGATTTGTATTTTTGTATGTAACGAATAAACTCAAAAAGTACTAGGCCGATTTTAATAATTCTCTTTTCATTAGAAAGCTACATTATCACTGAGTATCATAGGCTATATTTAGTACTAGATTACTATAGAAATCTTTAGAAATTCCTATTAAAACCAACCGAAGATGTAAGAAAATAAGCCATAAAATGTCTTTCATCGCATACGCTGTGATGTATGAGTATTAATGATAGGACAAAAAAATGTTGGACAATATTATAGCATATATCAATATCTACAAAAAAATTCCCGAAACCATATGTCTAACTATTGTAGTTACGTTACTATAACTACTTTTTTCATTAAAGAGCTTGATAGAAATGCCGATCAAAATCAGACTGTGTTATCCATACTATTTATAANCAATACCTGATGATTAATTGAATTATTGAAATCGGATATTCCATTCAAAAGATATCATGAAATTAAAATAAAAATACATGCCGGTTATTGTTTTTTCTGCTTTTCTCAAACGAAATTTCTTTGTATATAAGCACGTGGATTTCTGATTAACCGATTGAACGTGTTATTAAAATAGTATTTCTCAAAAAGTCAAGCCTTCGATCGAATTCTTGAAATATAATGATGTTATTTAAAAAAAATGTTAAGATTTTCTTAACTTTCCTTGAATAATTTTTCGTATTAAGGATTAATATATTCAGATGTAAATTTACGACCTGAAGTCTTCCGACAATTGGCTTTACAAACCTACTAGTTAGATTAAGTGTTGTATAAGCTAACCGCATTACAGTCTCATATTTACCTGATAATATTTGATACAGTCTACGACGGCTCAATTTTATCGAATCTCCAAAGAATTTACATAAACGAAGTTTTCACTTTGGTAATATTTTGATTTCGCCAATAAAGTTGACATTACGAAAGGACGAGTTAAACGGCAAAATCAATTTCGATCTAGCGAGGCGTAGATTCACTAATCTCAATTAATCTATCAAAGCAAACCCGTGCTTACTCCAGTGAAGCCATTAAAATTTTAATGGGAATCCATTATCTCGCATCTCGATATTCACTATAACAACAGATTGCAGGTATACCGCTGATAATGTGATCAACGAGATAGTCTTGATGTAATTTATCACACCTCTATGGATAATCAAATTAGATAATGCTATTACATGTGGCTAAACATGTATATTTATTGAAGGATTGCTTAAACCAGGTTTCGACAGTAAGTCAAGTTAAAAATTCAAAATAGTTTCATCTTATGGAGGTATCTGAATATGATTGAAAATGAAATGTTTTATTTTTAACAGAAAAGCGAGCTAACGGGTCACCTGATGATAAGTGATCGTCCTGGGTTCTTCTCAACGTTAGTTGAGGGTTGCGGGCTTCGAGGCAGTGCCTCCTTACCCGGGCGTCTTCCTCAGACATCAATTTAAGAGTCGAGCAAATTCGAAAGCAATATTGAGTTTTCTTTTAAGAGTTTCTCAATATTTTCCCGAAGTTGGGAAAAATTTGGCGGTGTGATCCAACCCCGAAGGAATAGAGAGTACACTTGTATACTATTACATCCAATCCGCAGTGGAACAGCGTAGTGGGTCTATGCTCTAAAAACGCTCTCTCATATGACTGAGGAGGCCTGTGCCCAGAAGAGGGACGTTAATGTGCTTCTACTTATTTCCTATATTAACTGCCTCATTGGTCTAATTAGCATGTTCGATTGCAGACATGAGGTCCTGGGTTCGAAACCCAGGTCAGGCTAATTCAGAAACACTATGAAAGTGACGGAATAGAGAGTGCATTTGTGCCCAGCAATGGGATGCTAATACTTTGCCACTAACATTTTTACTGTTACTGTTTACGATGGTTATATATTATCCTTTTCTCTTCACTTTTAAGGCAACAGTTTAGACTGTATCATCATTTACACTCAAATAAGACCAAATGTGAATCAACTTGCCTATTTTGCGGTTAATTTATAAAAGAAAGACGAAAGAAGCCATATTATTTGTACCTAGAGATGCTGTCTATATTATTCTGCCAGACGGCTAATTCAAATTTAATTACATCAAGCAGGGCATTCGCTTTTACATTTAAACACTGGGATTACGAGCATTTCGTGAATAGATTAAATGTTTACTAAAGTTTCAAATTTTAATTAGCTACTTGAAACGATCTTACGTTTCAGACAACAGTCGTTCGTAAAGAAAGAGTCACTTGAGATTTTTGTTTTAACTGCTTCATATCTCAGAGGATTTATGCTAAAATTTAGAAGCTAACTTTACAAGGAGATATGAGACCGCTTCCAAAAACGAAGACATATGATAGTACTGATGACAGATGATGGGAAACAAATCGACCGAATAAATGATTAAAAAATAACATTTTTAAAACGTTTAATCAGCAATTTTTACACTTTTTCATGTAGGTACAGTTGAATGAAACGATAGTTTCATGAAAAACAAAACTAACTAAAACTTACTAAACAAAACCTAGCAATGAAACACAAAATCAAAAACAGCGATCGTTGACCCTAGCGTCTGCTTAACAGTACTTCATATATTATTTGCGATGTACGGGTTTCTTCATACCCTATTCTGAGAAGAATTCACGACAAACTATCAGATGTCCTTTTTTACTATCATAATACTCTTAATAACAATATATATTTAATTTATTTTATTTAGATTTAATGGTTTACTCTCACACTTTTTTATCGTTTGTGATGGGTCGGCAATCATTTCTAATAGAAAGGCTACAAATGTCATAACGCCCGGGTTATATATGTATATACACATACATATATAAATTAGGTTTCCGCCGAGATAATCATTAGTGTAGTCCAAAATTCAACCTCCAAACTATGGGCGTCGGTGGGTAATGTTGGTGCAATTATTAATTACTAGAACACGTCATACACCTATGTTGCACTTACCCCATCAACACACCAACTATGCCCTTAATTCCATAATACCACGTCTTTCACTGACTTACAACAAATATTATTCACAACTTGACTTATTCTATCTATCTAAAGAATCCTTAAAAAAGGAGATAATCAAAGTTCATAGAACTAAATCATTAACAAAATGAAATGACCAAACCTAATACTGGGGATATTGGCCTTGATTATTATACACATATTCTAAACCACATATACGCATACCAGCTTTTTTTTTTATAAAACAGGTACTAATTCTTCTTACATTGCTAAATTCCACCAAAAACACAAATAGACTCACTAATTCTTACATACCCACTCACACCTACATAACACTTACTAACAACACAGCGAATATCTAAATTTTTTCTTTTCATTGTTTCCTAACTCTTCCTTCCTAATATTTACTCTGTTATTTTGAATATTATTTAATAATTTGTGTAATCCGTAATTGGCCTCATTTTAAGTATATTAATTATTCTATGTAACGATTTGTTAAAACGCTGTTGGGTTACCAATAAATAAATAAATAAACAAATTAACTCAGATTATAACGTCTTAATGTTGCCGATATCAAATTACACAAACACAGTAACAGCAATAATTAGAAACGCGTGACAGTGTTTCAATAGTCAACCGCTCTGGCAGACCGTTACTCGAGAACTGTCTAGAACGTCGCCGACGTGTGACTCATTGACTCGGTCCAGTGCCGATAGGGGGCGACGACGTTCAGGAAACTATTTGAATTTATATATATATATATGTCGGAGTGCAATAGCCTGTGGATCGCTGGCACCATCTATCTGTCGGAGTGGGGCAGAGTCAATAAGTGGCGGTCCTGCGGGTCTCTCGGTAGTTCTCGAGTAGCGCTCGACCGGAGCGGTCGACTGTTGGAACTGTCGCGTTTCTAACTAATATTGTTAATGAGTTTGTTTAAGTTGCTATCGGGGACATTGAGTGATTGAACATTGTATTCCGAGGTAATAATAAAGTGTTTGATTGCACCAACATTACCCACGAACGCCCACAGTATAAGAAATTAAATTAAGTATCCCATTAATGACGATGTCGGCGGAGAACCCTGCACCCCTGTGCTTTATGCTCTCCCTATGCTCCTTTCTCTTATTCTCCGACATATTTAAAGATTATGACTTCAGATATGTACTAAATATTGCAAAAAGTAAAACCGTACTATGATATTGTCGAAATTGAGATTATTTGTTTTGCAAATAAAATTATGAAGGAAATTTGAATAATTATATTTACAAAATTAAAACGTACACAAGGACGAAGGCTTTATTACTATTGTATATTGCGATATTACGGTTAAAATCGATACTACGCGACCGCAAGTGTTGGAACAAATTTCGTAGTATGTTCAGAGTACTCTACGAACTTTGTTATATGAGTTTGCTACGAACGAACCTTATAAATATTTCGTAGCTGTTTAACCTACGTGGCTACGAAACTGCGTAGCAAATGCATTTGATCTTTTCTAATTACCCTCCTTTATTTCTTGTATACTAGCTGACTCGACAGACTTGAACAGTTTCAACACTCGACCGTGATCAGGACTTATGGTTTCTATACAGCATCGTATCGGAACAGAAACCTCTTTGCTAGGCTTTCTTTGCTGGTAGGGTGGTAACTAGCTACCAGAAGCCTCCCACCAGTCCGGACTCAGACAAATATGAAAATGCTATTTCCTAAATTCACCCTATTCGCACCAAATGTAAAGTTTTCGATCTACATGCGTTAGAGGGCGCCGCTTGCGCCGTTTCATTACTTATGCAGCTAAAACATATTTAATCTGTGACTACTGTCTGTCAAAGAGGCCTCGTAAGGGCCAGAAAATTGCCCCGCCTCGTGATTTTTGGTGAAAAATGTTCACGTGGTTTATTGGTAACATAATTGCGATTGGTGAACTCAGCACGTTAATAACCGAATAGTTGCCCCCCTTTCTCGAACTAGACGAAGCACGGCAGGATCACGCGTCCAGAGTTCATTCAGGCTCATGTGTGCCTTAGTTTATTGAACATTTCTGTGCCTGGTGATGCACGGGACCGCTTTGGAGTGAATAACGGAAGAACGGCGTTGCCGACAGCAGCCTCCGCGTCGACTTGCAGGTCACGACATATACATACACACTACATAACCACGAACAGCCACCTGCCAGGAGGCGTCGCCGCCCAAGGAGACCGGCGAATGGTATTCGGGGTAGGTGCCGACCACATCTGTTTCGACCCTTTAGGTGGAATTCTCCCCATAATATTCTCCTCTCACCGTCGACCAGTGGTCGAGGCTTTGCAATCACCAGTTAATAGGCCCCTGGTGATAAGTGGTAGTTTCATCGACACGGCCACGCACAGATAGAACACACCCTACCGGTTATCGTAACCTGGGCCTCTGCTGGCAAACCGAGTACTCGCACCACTATGCCAATGAAGCAATCTACCTAATATGTACAATGTCGTTAATAAGTCTACCAACAGTTGAGAAGGTTAATTTACCGAAAGCACTTTTGACGGACTACCATTGGTCTAGTGGTCAATATATTCGGCCATAGTCATGAGGTCATGGGTACGAGTCCCGGATCGGGCTAATTAAAAAATCGATATTGAGTTTTCTATTAAAGATTTTCTCAACATCTGCCCGAAGTTGGGAAGTTGGCGGTATGCTTCACCCTCGTGCCTCGGAGAGCACATTAAACCGTCGGTCTTGCCCCTGAACTCTCTTCGGACGTGTCAGATTCCCGTTATATCCGACTATGAGAGTGAAGGAATAGAGAGTGCACTTGTGTACGCAGTGAAGCAGCGTGGTGGGTCTATGCTCTAACAACCCTCTGAATGGAGAGGCCTGTGGCCAGCTGTGGGATATTAACGGGCGGCTACTTGCGTTTTTTGACGGGCTCTTTGCCACTGTGGTGCGAGTACTCGCTTTGTAACTAGAAATCCTGGGTTCGATCCTCGATGAGGACTATTTAAAACATTGCATTCTCTAATGTGTCTGAGTCTGGAGTGGTGGGAGGCTTCGGCCTTGTCTAGTTACCAGTCTACGTGAGCGCTGCGCGCGGAATTTCTTGCGGCTGTTCATGTATACAGGGTGGCTTCGAGAACACGCTGCCTGTAGCCCGATGCTGATGAGGTCCAGAGCATCATGGCCCGAACTGACCGGCCTCTTATTGAAAGATCGAGAGAGAATCTTATGACCCCAGTAGCGAGCGTGGCCACTGTGGAGGCGATCCGCCCACACCCGGTATAATGGCTTACTAGGGGGTATAAGTCGCTCTCTTTCAGATTGGTGCAGGTAGCGACCCGCCTGCCATGAGTGAAGTGCCTCTGTTAACTCGGCGCACCACACTTTAGCAGACTCGTGTAGCCTGGGGACTTTATCGTCACCCTCTGGTGGCGTTGATAGGCACGGATGTTTCGCTGGAGAGCATTGTAGGCGTAATGCTCTCCAGTGAGAGATGTTGGGCTGGAGTGGACCTCTTCTGTGAGACAGTCAACTCACTGAAAGAAGCCCACGAGCGAGAGAGCGAAAACGCAGTCAATGATTCCTCTCACAGTCAACGAGTATGAGGTTCCAGGCGGCGTATATTTGCACCCGTCATGCCGCCTTAATGTACTCTCGGTCGGACTCATCAGGGACAACAGAGAGGAATCCGCGAGCACTCCTCGGATGCTCTACTAATGGAAGAGGGTTCCGCTGGGTTTTAGTGGGTATTGCAAGGTCTTACCCTTTCTTACCAGATAAACCCAGTTCCATTTTAGACTGTATCATCACTTAACATCAGATGTGATTAGTCAAGCTAACGCGTCAGCAACTGTAGTACATTTCAAAGTGCTGAAACCAATATTAATCAAGACTGGAGTCTATGTAATTTGCCAATCTATTTTGAACTTTATTACATAATGAAGATAAACCATTTTCCCTAACTTTAAACATAACTTCTAAGTCTATCAACAGCTGCATTATTAGCTACATTATTTAGTGGTTGGCGCGGACGTGGTACTATTTATAATGTCAATTTCAACTGTAAATATAAATATCATTTCATTTCTTTTCTTACGCCTTTTGAAATGCAGCCTATTTATGAAGTGAAAACTTCATTAGACGCTTTCTGTTTTGTGGGTATTAAATAAAACTAAGCCGTCACGCTCGGCTATGTTACACTCGAGTAAAGTCAGTTCTCGTCAACTAAGGAGCAACAGTGTCAGCGAGTTATTTAAATTCATTTACAAAAATTAAATACTAAGGGTAACTTTTTTGTCACTTTATTGAAATTAATTTGACATTTATTGTATGAAAATCTTGGAAAATAAAACAAGCAGTGAAACACTGCAAATAGCTTATAATTATCATTTTATTGGTAGATTTCTATTAAATTACTATATGTGTTTATGATGCTGAGGTCTTGTAATTATATCAGTGAAACGTTTACATACACTACATCCGGTTTAACGCTATTCCGGAAATTCTCAAATTTAATCATCACTTCTGCTTATTCGTCGTTTTCACGACGACTGTGATTGGTGAACTTATTATTTTTTGGGTAGGGCGTTTTGTATAAGAATTATAGCACAGGAGAATGAAGGGACATTCGCCTAGTAACAGTTCTTATTTTGTATCAACGTTAGTATTGTGTTTTAAGTCATTTAAAGTCTGTGATATATTAATGAAGAATCTGAGAATAGTATTAATCTGCAAAATAGTGAGCGACTCCAAAAATATAACGTATAAAATATTAAAATGAATTTATTTAAGTACATATTTCTGTACAATAATGATAAGTGTATAGATAATAAAGGATGTTAAATCAACAGCCTAAAAAATTTATTTCAAGATTCTATTTCTATAATGACTATATTTCCACTACTTTCAAACATTTTTTTTAATTACAAGGTAGCCTTTGTCCTTTCCTTTCTAGACTATCTGTGTACCAAATTTCATTTAAATCGGTTCAATTCAGTTTGGCGTGAAGGCGCGACAGACAGGCTTTCACATTTATCATATTAGTAAGGAAATGTTTATTTGTATATATTTGGTAAGTCTGGTAATATATCATAAAGTATTTTTGTCCTACTACCAACTCCCAATTTTTGAATCACATTACGAGTTTAACATTATTAATAAATTAAAATCCATTATTAAAACATAAATTAATTGCAAAGTCTTACTAAAACTTTAAAGACTATAAAAAACTCGTGCATCAATTGTTCTAATCTACATACATATATACATAGCATCACGCCTCATTCCCATAGGGGTAGGCAGAGACAACATCCTTCCACTTGCCACGATCCTTGCATATTTCCTTCGCTTCTTTCATTCTTATTAAACCTTTCATACAAGTTCGTCGGTTAAGAGGACTCTTGACTTGGCCCTTAATTAAAATGTCCTGGATTTGATCCAGGAACGTTCGCCTTGGTCTTCCCCTTCCAACTTTCGCATTCACTCTTGACTCATAAATCCTTTATGTCAGTCTCCTTTCATTCATTCTCTCTATATGCCCAAACTATCTCAGCATACCTTTCTCAATTTTAGTCACTACATCTTTGATACTACAACGTTCTCTTATCACACCATTTCTTACTCTGTCACTCAGTTTTAATCCACACTTACTTCTCAACGCTCTGATCTCTACCGCATTTATATGAATTAATATTATATTTTCATGATGATGGCAAAAAAACGATACCCGACTGAGTTTGTTGTGGGCTCTTCTCAGGATTGACCCCGAAGGAACCCTCATATATCAGTCATACATTGGAAATAATGTGTGACTACTTAAAAAAAGACTTTTTTTTATTAGAATCGAAAGCAATTTACGTAAAATTATTTACCAAATTTCATTTGTGTTTATGGAAGATTTGTTTCCTGGTGTTTTTCCTTCACTTACATTTTCTTGAGACGGTCATTAAGGGCGCGTGGCAAACAGCGAGGCACAATACAGCGGCCTTACAAAATCCTTATTGCTCCATTTGACGCCATCAAAACTAATTAACCGAGCAACAGTTAGGCCCGATGGATTTTGTCAAGGCTTTTAATGGAGAGAAAAGACGGAGACTTTTTTCAGTTTTTCTTATACCTACTGTTCATTCAAATTCTTCTGAAGTTCAAATACATTATTTTATACATGTAGTAGATGAAACTATACCGTACCTCCGTACCTTGTCATATCCTGACATTGTTTATATGATAAATATTTGGATTTTTAATAAGAATCACAGGACACCACCAGGTTCTCTTTGTAAAACTTTTGTGCCCAATTATTGTTTATGCTCCAGCTGCTTTTGAAGAAGGAAAATGCATATACAGATCAAACCCGTCCGAGGACCGGAACCCAGCAGAATCCATTTCGTCCATGGGTCAGGCATCAATAGTTTAATTATCGTAACCTGATGTTCTGGAAGAGTCTGACTGAAGATTTACAAAGGCGGAGGCGCGTAAACATGCGCTGTCTAGTGTCCTTTTGTCGGTATATGAGAGCATATAGCATTTTCCCTCGCTCAATAATAGACCTTTTTAGAGGTCGCCGCCGATCAGCGCCACCAAAAGGTGACGCTGAGGTCCGCAGGTTGCTAAATTTGTCACGGTTTGGTGCAGTAAGTCAATAGCACTTATGGCAGGCGAGTCCTCAAGGCCGTTTTAGTGCAGGGACTTTCCGAATCACTCATGTTCTGTCAAAACCTGCTTCAATCTATAGAAAAGCGTCCTGAGCTCCCTGGAAAGCAATTGTTCCAGGTGAGGAAGAATCGTCGCTATAGTGGGATAGTGAGGAAAACTTAATATTTTTTTATTTAATTAGATCAATCAGAGAATGTAACTCATCCATACCGATGTGTAAAACAATTGGCATTGTTTAAAACTAAGTAACATTCCAAAAACATGAACATTGACTTGCACTTAAAATTAAGGAAACTACTCTGACATATATTATAAATATTCTGATGTGGAATAATATATGACGGAATGTGCTGGCTGATTATTGATTTTTCAGCACAATGAAGTCAGCAATTCTGACGTCAATCTTTTAACTGTTGTCGTAATCCTCCATAGTAACATTAAAAATAACTTTTTTTGCTTTAAATGAATCTTTTTATTACATTTAATTAAATAATAACAATAGTATGGAGCTCCGCTCCGCTCGACTACTCGCGCCGGAATGTCTCGAGAAAGAACGAACACTCACTTTTATATTCTAAGAGTGGGGAACTTGCTTTTAGAAGTGAAGGTAGATACAATAAATAATGATTTTAACATCAAGAAAATGAATAAGGGAATGCTTGTAATATTGTAATTAATGTTGATGTAATTGCCCCGATATATATATTTCCTTTTTTAATGTATTACCAAAAGAAGTAAGAGTGTTACCAAAGATGTCTAGATTACAGGATACTCCGGAATATTTAATACAGTTATGTCATATAATAAATAGGATTGTGTGCAGTTTTCCTTTAACAAAAAGGGACACAAAAACATCCCAAATTTTGCTGCTCCTATTTCTAATTAATGTGTAGAATCAATGTGGTTGTGAAAGATTTTATAAAGAATTAACATGCTTGATATTCCCCGTCTAATTCGTATGGTAATGGTATATTAAAATGTTTGCGGCACAACAAATAATTGGGTGCCCTTAGATGGAACTTATAGTTTAGAGTTATTAAGAATCTATTTTGAGTTCTGTCGATATTTTCTATGTGAATGTAGACGTAAGGTGGCCATATGATTGGTCCATACTCAAGGATGCTTCTAACCACGAGGTTGCAAAGTAAAATGTGAGAGTAGTAGGACGTTTGAAATCATTAGATACCCTTGAAATAAAGCCAAGAATCTTGTTAGCATGAGAAATTATATTACTGTGGCAGATTTCAGTTTTACGAATAATTTTCGAAATGAAATTACCGCAGCATTAAATATCTATAGATCTTACATTTTGTGACTATTCAAATCGAAGACATCGAAATTTGGTGGGGTTGTGACTGTTAAATTGATTTTGAACTTTGTTTAGCGGCAATAAAGTGCAAATTGAGTCTTTGACGTTTGGACCCACAATGCTTAGAAAAAAGTGAGTACTTGTAATTTATTATGAACTTTATTAAATAGCAAAAAAAAGTCAAATCATTTTAGTTAGAAAACAGAATAGGGCTGTTTTCAGGATTTTCCCCTGCAATTATTCGAACTTTTCTCGCTGTAAAAATCATCCTTAGAGTTCAACGAACATTTAAAAATATATTGGCAAAATTGGTACAGGCGTCGTGGAATTATGCGCTTACCAACACATTTTGCGGTACATTTTTATATCATCGAAATAACTGTTAAATGATAATGATGAGACAAAAATAATACTTAAATCCCTTTCCTCAGATGTTCTCGTTTAAAGTTTGAACATACATGTGTAATTGTGAAAAATAACATTCACATTCAATGTGAAAGTTTTAACGAAACATTTATTGATATTGATAGTCATAGCATTATCTGTACACGACTTCATAAGCGCATTCAGAACTGAGTGAAGATTAAAGCAATCCTGAGTATTGCTTATGACTAAATAATTTTAAGCCGTATAATAAACAATTACTTTTAAATTTGTCTACTGTGTTATTTATGTAAATTGAGAATAGCAAGGGTCCCTAAATGGAACCTTGTGGTATACCTGAAGTGGCTGGAAATATTCTTGGAACTACCTCTGTAGCATCCCAATCCCAGTGTACCATGGTAGGTCTATGCTTTAAAAACCTTCTCTCCTATAAAAGAAGACTGAAAAGACCTTTTTTTAGCAGTGGGCTGTCAACAAGATGCTATTTTTCTTTTTACTTTACTATTTCAAAGAAAATAAGCTAAACTTATAAATATAAATGTTTCAAAGCGACATTGCACAAGATCTCAAAATTACTTCCGTCAACTTCTTCTAAGTAAGGTCTTTACTTCCAAACTAACTTAGTAACACGAGTTATGTTATTAAATAGTTGACATGTGATTTCCCACCTAAGAACTTCAGTTACAGCGTAAGTTGTTTAAGCGATTTGGAACTTCACGAGTTTATTGGGGAATTTATGTTAGCACGTGATTTATTTATAATAAGCTAATATCTGGCATGCTTATGTCACCCACTTTCATGCAACTATGTGAATAGGCATACTGTTATTTATCTTTTTGAAGTGAAAAAGTATTTGAAAAGTGCTATATACACACTTGTATTTTGTGGGTATTGAATGAGAGTGCACTTCGATGTTTTATTTAATTACTTGAAGAACGAAAGACACAATTATAATACAAGAAATAAAAACAATATATTGTAGAGTGAAGAAAGTTCAGAAATCATTCGTCGGGTTGAGGATACGCATTCTTAATAAGATACCTGAATCACTTTTGGGTTTGTCTCCACATAGTTTTAAGAAATATGTCGAAAACGTCTTACTAAGAAGACCATATTAGAATGTTGAAGATTATTTAAGCGACAAAGATGTTTGGACTTGATTCCAGTTGCACATAAAAGCTAAACATATTGTTACCCACAAAAACTATATTTAGAGAAGGAACTATTGAGTTTCTTCTCAGCGAAATCAACTTAGCGTGCAGATGATAGATTTGTTAGCAACGGACAGACTACTGACGATTCAAAAGTGCTTTTGAGCCTACTTGAATTTTAATTAGCCCTTGACGTCTTAGTCGTTGAATAACAGTGGAGCAGAGATGTGGTTCTATGTCCTAAGAACTCTCTCTCCTAAGAGTGAAGCGGCCTGTGCCCAACAGTGGTACGATAATGGGTTGCTATATATCTTTTTTTCAGTCATGTACGGCTCGGACATATTTAAAAGGATGCGTACTTACCCCTTTCGTCATCAAATAACGGTGGAAGGTCTACTTTTTATATATAACTTGGGTTATGAAATAAATTAAATGGTTCTGCTAAGTAAGAAGAACGTAGTGACTTAAATTGAGAAAGGTATGCTTAGATGGTTTGCGCATGTAGAGAGAATGAATGAAAGGAGACTGACTAAGAGGATTTATGAGTCAAGAGTGAATGCGAAATTTGGAAGGGGGAAGACCAAGGCGAACGTTCCTGGACCAAATCCAGGACTTTTTAAATAAGGGCCAGGTCAAGAGTACTCTAAACCGAAGAGCTTTTATGATAATGGGAGAAGCGAAGGAGATATGCAAGGATCGTGGCAATTGGAAGGACGTGGTGCTATGTATCTAAGTAATACGGGCAAAATTATAAACGTATCTAGTATTTATCTAAAGTATATAGTAAGTACACAAGACATGGCATAAATTTCAATACAAAATTCACGCTCGGAATGCGAAACTTCGCACAACGGAAGCGCAGACCGTAAATTATAAACAACAGAAATATTGCCGAAGGTAAAGTACAATCTTCTTAAAACGCTACTGACACTCGCTTCTTATGGTAACCAATAAAACAAAACAAATCATAGAAATTTCGTTGCTTTTGAAGTGAATATTCTTAAGGCGCATGAGGGTAAAATTTTAGATTTGCATCATGAAGATGTGCAGCGTTTTTTATGCTAATTCGTTTGAAGGTTAGGTAGTTTAAATATTTTAAGATGTGTTGGCGATCATTATTTTATTTGTGGATTACTATTAAATTACTATATTGTTTATTATGCTGAGGTCTTTGTAATTATTCATCGAAACGTACATGTACTACATCCGGTTTAACGCTATAGTTCTCAAATTTAATAAAAACTTCTGTTTAGTCGTCGTTTTCACGACGATTGCGATTGGTGAACTAATTATTTTTGAGTGGGGTGTTTGTTATAAGAAAGGTAATACAGGAGAATGAAGGAACATTCGCCTAATGACAGTTCTTAGTTTGTATCAACATTAGTATTGTGTTAAAAGTTATGAGGATAGCTTTACTTCACCTACAAATTAGAGAGCGACTCTAAAACATGTTCAATTTGTTACTCATCAGTTAACAATTTAATAGACTAATTGTCATAAATACAAAGTAGTATTTCATTGACAATTAAATTCCTAACATAACATCCTTTTTCCCACAAGTTTTAGATTTGTATAAATATAATCAAGATTTAAAATTTATTTTTCCAAAAAAGTTATACTTCTGGCATGTGTACTCACCTGATGATAAGTGATGATACAGTCTATGATTGATACGCGCTAATGAGATAAAAGGCAATTTATCACTTATGGTTTCTACACAGCATCTTACCGGAACACAAATCTCTTGCTTGCTGGCCACTGGTAGGGTTGTAACTAGCCACGGCCGAACCCTCCCACCAATCCAAACTTGTTACTTTAGATTTGAAGTGGGTTTTAAATACAATCATCAGTCATACATTGGAAATATTGCCAGTTATAGTGACAAGAAAGAGCATGTATCCTGTAAAAAGCTTGTATTAACTCTTGAATGTGTTATTTAAAACATAGAGCAGGTGTTTTACGTAGATTAAAAGCAAATTGAAAACTAATAAATAAAGTTAATTAGATTTAGTCTATACTTGTTTAACCTCTATTCAATGGAAGTTTACAAACTGCATCCCAACTAACAAATAGTTATTTCAAACCGGAGGTAGTTATATCAGAACGTTGTGCAAAGCGGAAGACGTGTGCAATTTAGAATTTCGACAAACTGTAATATACAATAACAAAGACCAATATTTCCCTACACAAAGTTATTATACGCGTTAGTTTTTAAATTATTGGAAGGCTTCAAGGAGTGTCATCTTGCTGAAGGAGACGTTAAAGACGGAAACGAGATTGCTTCTTACAGCCACCGGAAAAGAGGGAGTGCCAGTAGGCGCAGTTTTGTCCGTTTGATGTCATGACTTGAACCTGTGAGTCTGATTAATTCGGATTGCCAGAACAGAATGCGTCAGCGAACATCTGGTCCCCAGAATACGGATTCCGATGGATTCTAGTAAAAAAAGTAAAGTAAGTAGCAGCCCATTAACGTCCCACTGCTGGGCACAGGCCTCCTCCATCATATGAGGGAGGGTTTTTAAAGCGTAGACCCACCACGCTGCTCCACTGCGGATTGGCAGGCATAGTATACAAGTGCACTCTCTATTCCTTCACTCTCATAGTTCGATGTGACGGGAATCCGACACGACCGGAAAGAGATCAGACGCAGGACCGACGGCTTAACGTGCTCTCCGAGGCACGGGGGTGGATCACACCGCCAACTTCCCAACTTCGGGCAAATATTGAGAAAATCTTAAAAGAAAACTCACTAGACCAATGAGGCAGTGGATTCTAGTAGGTATGTCTTATTTAGCCAGCAAGTCCCGCACCCTTGAATGTTAGTAAACTTCATCCAAAGAACGTACTATCAAGCAACAAAATTTGCATTGCGGTATGGTGTTGTACAAAAACCATTAAGAGTATTACAAAGTAGCGCGCTACTATCTTAAACTGAATCATGACTGTAGGTTACAGTTAAATTAGGCGTTAGTATCAGCAATAGAAAATTCTGTTAAAAATCTCTTTTTCTCAGTATATGGGTTTTCTAAGAACAGATGTCCCGATATTCCCACGGGATCAGAAGTTATGCGATCGCAAGCAACTAGTTAACGTAGTTTATTAATACTAGTAGGAAGTGGAATTAGCGGAGAATAAACGAATATATTCATACTCGCGAAAACAAAAACTACACTAATTCTAGTGGACAATGTAACTAATTTTATTGCCAGTAATTCCAGTTGGAATGAAGCTAATAACGAAAGTTTAGCGTTTCGGTATTTATTGCGTCGCATCTACAATGTTGCTGGTTATTTCAGCTGGCAGCTCGAAGACAAAGAATAAGCGAACACAGTTAGTTTAGATTTTTCATACAAGTTACGAGTGTGATAGTTTTCATACAAGTTACGAGATATATAAAATAATTATATATGTTTCAAATAAAATAATATTTTAAATAAAGGATACGGTTCGTCATTTGACTAAATCCTATACTTAGAAAGAGTGGCCATCACAATGTCGTTCCCATTGGTGAATATGTAAACATGGTAAATTATGCCAATTTGGGATATTATTGTTGTAATGTTTCATAAACGATTAGAATTACTTAAATTATAATAATTGCAACTATTAAAAACTGGGAGTGGTAGTTCCTAATAAATAAGATAATTAAGAAATGTATTTGGCACCAAACACTCTCATTAGTATTTTGCCGTAATAATCTCATTAGCAAGAAAGGTATATATAGTCGAAGAAGTTAGTTGAGTTCTCAGTGTTTTAATCAAAGTTAGCTACCAGTTATTGTGTTTTAAGTTAAAAAGGTAAAAAGGGCTGCTCTGCGATACAAAGCGAAGTGTATTTCTTTAAATTAAAACTGATGTCTTTTTATTATAATGATAATTCTGTTCTTTTTGTTTTTATATTTAATGATAATGGATGTTGATGATCTATTTTATTGTAATTTATATTAATTACAACATGGATAAAAAAGAGTAACAGGCTATAGAGTTAAGTTCCAAACCCGGTGGTAGAGCCTTTGACAAAAAAGTTGAGTTTACTGGAAGTAAAGAATAATTTAGTTTGGTTATTGGCTTTTATTATAAAATAACTCACGCCCGTTTACGCAACTATATACATATCGGGTTATAGTCTTCCATCGTATAAATAAACAATCACAGTCAATTTTCACAGAAATTATTTATTACTTTAAACAAAATTATTAATTAATTTTTTAATTAAATGACAATAACCAATAATTTATGGGTGGAAGGTGTGCACCGAACACAACTTCGAGTAAGAATGCTCGCCAGTCTAATGCAAAAAGGGCACTCCCATAGTTCGATCGGACACATTTCGCCTTGGACTCCCGAGCGGAGTAGATCTCAGTAATAAGCGCGATTTTCGACCATCGAAGCAGAACTCTGCCGAACCGAACCCCGAAGCACGAATACGGACGACGGAACCTCCAAACCCTGAAGACCTCGCATCAAATATTGAAGAACCGAAGACCCGAACCCTCAAGCAACGAAGAACTGAAGATACGAAACTGCAAGACCGAAGCTCTCAAGAACTGAACACCGAACCCGCAAGATCAAATCATCTGAACCAATACAGTCCACTGAACCCGGAGGGATTCGTCTGAACCTGAATCCCTCCCCAACATATCTGTATATCGCTTTGCGGGAGTGACATAGTCAGTAGTAAGTGACAAAACTCCTTTACAAGAAAATGAAGATTAAAAAAAAGGAAAAGCTATATGATTTCAAAAATAATATGACCTAGTTTGATAAATGGAGTTATATAGTCATCAATATTACAAAAATGTCAAAATATATATGTCGGATGTAAAGTTCTCCGCCGACATTGTCATTTATGGCATAATCATATCATTAACTCAGATTATAATGTCCAATCAATTGATGTTCACTAATTTACGCAAACTCATTAATAATAATAGCTAAGAACGCGACAGTTTCAATAGTCGACCGCTCTGGCGGACCGTCACCCGGGAACTAACGAGTCTGCCTCCGGTTCAGGACACATGACTCTGTCCCACGCCGATAGATATACGGCACCAGCGTTCCACAGACTACCGCACTCCGACATATATAAATAAGTTGCCTAGTTATAAATAGGTGCCATCGATATATGAAAATTATACGACTTTTAATTGCTTACAGTCATCGTTTCTGTTTGTTTAGAAAGAAAGATATTTTTTACTGATGAGGTTGTACTTCGGCTTATAAATTACCTGTATTTTCAAAGTAATGTCTCCAGTTTTGTTAACTTTAGCTTTTGGCTGAAATATAGAGACGTGTCCAAGTAAATATAAATACATATGGGTTGTACATTGCAGCAGCACTAAAGTAATTGGCCGGTACAACGTCGTAAATATAAGCGCTGGGAAAATCGTCAGCACTTACCGCCTTTGAAAACGGTGATAAATAAGCTCTTTGCGATAGTTATTTTTATGTACCGTTTTATTTTTTTCTGACATATAGGAATAGATTTATTTAATTGATAACTGTTGGCAGTTCCACGTGGAACCTCAATAACACAAAGTCAAAAAACATGCAGCACATTGTAATACTCATGATTATTGTTTAAGGGATAATAATATTTAGGCTTGATTCCAGCAGAACATTGAATTGAAATATATAACTATGTAAACCTTAAAACTATGTTTAAACTTTACTTTTAAGTTTTATGCCGGTTTCTCCACAGTAGAAGCATCTTTCCGAATCAAGGATAGATTACTTTCAAACACCAGATTAAAACGATTTAAAAGAGTTATTGAGCTTGCTTGAATAAAAAATACTAGTTGTTTCTCATGATCTTCTCGTGGATCTTGTGGAATTATAGGAAAGTCCATTCTATATCATATTATTTTTATATGTTACATTTACACGCCATTTTATGGTAATACGCCTTAACTGCCCTACACTTATATGTACCCTTATTACAATTGTATACTTTGCAAATAAAAGATTATTATATTTAATATCTGAATATTAGTTTGCCACTTTCTTAATTAAAAACGAAATGTAAAATGTCAAACCAGAAATGTAACGAGAATCCCAAGTTTTACGACATGAAAGGTATCTGAAAATATGGCCTGTTGAATGCCCGCAAAGTACAAAGGCGGCAAACAACTGCAGGCTATCCGGCCTCGAGGGGATAAATCCAATTTGAAATCTGAAAATTCGTAGTTAAAACATAAGACTCCGTAAATCCAAGTGGAAATAGATATTTCCTACCTAAGGTCGGTCTTATTGTTTGATAAAGGAGTTGTATTCCTCCTTTATAATATAACTTACACTTGACAACATTAATTACGTACAGGATAATTGACGTTACTGATAGCATAATTCAAGAATCATTTTCTTGAAAATTAATAAATAGTAGATTAATACTCTTCTTTAGCGATCAAAGATTTCTTTCCGAATTCAAATTGCATTTTAGGAAAGGCTTTATTAATTATATATCACCTAGACCTAAGACATAGACGTATTAATGTTTTAGTGACTTATAGAAGGCCTTTAACACATTTTGTATTCCCATTCTTGTGTATAACTAGAGAAGGAGGGTATAAAAGAACTTCCTTAAAATTTATAGATTACCTTTATATTAGACAACAAAAAAAAAAAAGATACAATTAATTGTTATATACGCAACGCAAATAACGTTTATTACGAGGTTTCGCAAGGTGGCATTTTGGGTCCAATACTATTTCTTGTAGATATAAATGCGCAAATATCTAAAATAATAAAAAACACAAGTATAAGAGCTGTATATGGTAATGATACAGCAATTGTGTGTTCGGGCTTGTCGTGAGACAGGTTGCGTAAAATTGCGGAGAAGGGGCAAGTAGATATATTATTTGCTTGAAATTACCTTATAAGTTAGCGTACAAGCATTTTAGACTATATCGTCACTTACTATCTGTTCACATTACAGTCCAGCGCTCATTTATCAGCAATTATCGAAAATGATATTGTACAATTATAATATATTTCGACCAAATTTATAACTCCCATTTAAGACTAAACATTTATCGTTCGAAACAATAAATACGTAAAAAATAAAAGCAAACTAGATTAGAAACATTTTCTTTCCGGAAAAACGTAAGTTTTTTTCCCGTATGCCAATCAAAAGTAATCTACGCGAACATATCCCTGAAAAAATTCCCCCAAAAACTAACAAAATAATGCTACAATCGCGATACGGGTATTGGGTTATTCAATGAAAATATATTACCGGCAAATATTTTTCACTGGAAACATAATAACGCCCAATAAAAGCATCAAATGTTTTCCCACATCCATAATGGATTTTCCTTATACACCCAAATTGAATTGCGCAATATTTTCTCCATTTTCTTTGTACGCAAAGCGGTTTTTACGATCGCGATAGTGCACGGGTGCTAGATATTTGTTTGATTCTAGTCCATATATAGACTAAATAAAATTGGGGAAAAATATTTTACTATTTTCAGAAGGTTCTAAACTGTTTTTTTTAATCGACTGTGTCTTTGTATGTAGGTATCTTCAAACTTTCAATGCAATCTTTTTGGAGCAATTAAAATTTTCAGTTTGATTTTTAATTTTGCACCTAATCTTATCAAAACCTTCAGGATTACCTCTCCTTGCCTGTTGCCTTACTTGGATATATTAGATTTGTTATTTTTGACAAATATAACAATGAAAAAATGGATTAGACTTAAAAACACCTAAAGCCTAGACCTAAAAGATCAAAAGTAAATTAGAACAGTTTCCGGAGTATTCCTATATACTAGCTATAATCTATATAAATAGTTTATGATGGTTGAAAAGCCTGAATTAAGTATTTAAAAAAAAAGGAAAGTAGTTACTGTCACCTGGCAACTTCAACTACTGTCACCTAGTAACTTATATAATTATGCCGGTACAGCAGTCTTTAAAAGATCAACTAAAGAAACTAATGATATAAAAACATTTGCTTTTACTTCATTGCACACAACAAAATTAGCTACGAAACAATCTAAATTAACACTATCATAGACAGAGACGGTTTTACAGCAGACAACCTTTTGGGAAAGGAAAAACTGATATGAGAGATGCATATAAAAAATACACAAAAATATAATACCTAGTGGCAAATCAACTTGAAACTTAATTAAAAACCAAGTCAGGGCTGCGTGTAAATAGAATTCTTATCGATATTGTAAAGCTTGAACACCGTTGACTACGAGACCCTTTTACGGGCTGCTTGTTGGTTAATCGTACAGAAAATTAGATGTATTTGTAGTAGATAAAGTTATTTATAAGCGATCAAGGGTGACTGGTGGGGTCGCAGAAGGTTTTCGAAGTGAAAACTTGTTTAGGCACGCGTGTATATTGCATTAGAATGAGCCGTGACGCTCGGCTATATAACACTACTAACGGAATAAAAGGGTAATAGCCAACGCGTAACTTTGATATTTTAATTTATTATTAAATAATAACAGTACTGATAATATGTTATTGGCAATAAAAATTGCAATGATACTATTATAAGCTGCATCTATGAATATGCAACAAAAAATAGAGATGATCGTTTATGTCTCCGAGAGACGACTTTACTCGAACGACCGTTATATACACAAGCGTGATCGCTCAACCTCATCTAATACACACGTGCCTACCACCATATAGAAAAGGTGTGCGATCAAACAAATAATTTGCTTTCTGGTACCATTAAGAAGCAATTTACCATAAGTAAATTATACTATACTATAATAATACGCTGCTTTGCTGATCAGTTTGGCAAACGAAGTGTATTACTGACCTAACCGGTTATAAATGTGAAGTAAATAACAGTGCATACGTCCCGCGTCTGGGAACAGGCCTCCTCACTCATGAGAAAGAGGGCTTTTAGAGCAAAGGCCCACCACCCTACTCCAGTAGTACTTAGTACACAAGTGTGTCCGCTAGCACAAGTGCACCCTCTACTCCTCGACTTTTATAGGCCAATGGGCCAGCAATTCGACACGACTGGAGAGGTTTAACGTGCTCTTTGAGACACGGGGATAGATCGCTCCGCCAACTTACCATCTTGGGGTAAATACCGAGAATTTCTTTACGTAAAACTCAATAATTGGACTTCAATATTTGTAGCCGAACAAGCTGACCACTAGACCAATGAGACTGTCAAACGGTAAAAGTATATATTTACTCTTGGTTGTTTAGGTTAGTTATATGTAAAATGGAATTGATATCTCCATTGGAGACAATGTTTATGTTATGAAGCTTAAATATTTGCTCAGACCCTTGTACGAGCCGTTTGTTGACCATTCGAGTAGAAAATCGGCTATGTATGCTAGTATGTGAGAGATACAATTGTTTGCAAAGGGTCCCGAGTCCCTATTATAATGTAATCAAAATTTCTTTATTCAAGTAGGCTTTGATTTGACGATCTAGATAGCATATTGATGCAAGTACTCGCTTCGCTTGTCGAGGTCTTGGCTTCGAGGTAACAGAATGAATTTAAATTGCAATTTTACATTTCACTCTTTGTGCCAATTACCTAGATTGTCATAAGGGTTTGAGTTGCGCAAAAGCTAGTCTAGCCTAAGATGTTCTCGACGCGACATCCTCTTTAGTTTCTACTATCAAGGTAAGTAAACTGCGCTCTATTTTTTCCAAGTTTAGTGCGGATAAGTTTCTTCTTTCGGTGCGCATCTCTTGGATCTTGTGTAGATTGAATTTAATCGTTTAACACCTCTTGTTTTAGGTCATTGAGTTGGGCTAGCATATCCTATGGTTAAGCACGCATACGTCATCAGCTTAGTCTAAATGGTCTCACCGCCTGCTATAGTTTGTTCTTTGTATTATGCCATCAAGAACGATCAGAAACTGTAAGGGCGACAGTAGACACCCCTGTCGCACACCGGCGAAAACCTTGACATCCTATAATATAAAGCCGCCATGAAGGAGTATTTCTTATTGATCGCTTTTAATATCTTACGTGGAACACCTATTACATTTTGACGCACCCAGATACTAAGAGCATGAGACTGTATCGGAAGCTTTTTCGAAAACGACAAAAGTGGGGTAGATTGTATGTTGCCATTCTGATGCTTCGTCCAGAATTATTCTTAGGGTGTTTTAGGAAATTTAGTGGTGCCTACCCAGGGTTCGAACCACAACTTCTATGGTTAAATCTAGTAAACAGACTTCTTGTCCGAATCTTCTTCTTTTAGATTAACAGTTTTCTCTCGGTTCTTTTGTTCAAATAGTAGAAAATGCGATCTCAAATTGAGTAATATAGTTTAACAGTGTCTCGGTGTTGTCGAGTTGAAGCTCGCGCTACTTTGTAAATATAGCATTTCTTTGAATAGTGTACAGACGTTATAAAACGGATAGACTATACAATGGTTGAAGCACTCTTGATAGATTAGTTATAATACAATGCTGTTTGCATTTCATTCATGTAAGGAATATTTATTTTTATTTTATACTTTTTTCTTTCTGACAGGTATTCTCTTGCCATCACACCTGATGGTAAGTAATGTTATAATTAAAGATGGATGGCTATGGTAAGAGGCAATTTACTTTCTATGGTTGACGTTAGATTTTTGTTTGTAGGGCGTTAACTAGCCACTGATACAAATGTAGAAGTGGTCAATAAATTGATAGGATAAGTAATATTATTCTCAGATTCTTCACAGTTATACCTCACACGTTACTCTTCTCGTGCCACAAATAGGATTTATTTAAAAAACCATAATTGTCCAATACTAGTAGAAAACGATGATAAAAACTAAGTGCCCTCTTAACATCCTAAATGCAGAGCCATTATAAGCTAATAGCATTATAGCTTTTAGATAATAAGCATTTACAACCAACCGCCCATCACAATGTTTCCCTGTAAATAACTTTGTTACATATCATATATTAAATTGGTGAATAGTTATAATGAATAAAATATTTCTTAATGTAATCATTCAACAGCCTTACCTATTCTAAAATCTTAAAATAGTCAAATGATCTCGTATCGTACGTTCATTGTAATTTAACAAATATAATAATAGTAATACCTAATAAAATTTCTTAAATTCGCCCTACTGTGCCAGTGCCAGCGAGATAAATGTTACCTTTGTTCAATGTCTAATGTTTTTGTAACGTATTTAATAAAAACAAAATATTTGTTGGTGAGTCTGTAGTTTACCGAACAATTTAACACCCAAAATAACAGCTAACCAATATAAACTATCGTATCGCAGCTGCATACGTTACACGGAGCAAGTTTAACAAGATGTAACAAATCTATATATGTATATATAAATTAATTACCGCTTGTTAGTCTCACTATAACTCGAGAAGGGTTGGACTGATTTAGCAAATTTTGAGAATTATAAGAATATGAAAAAATAGTGCTTGAAATGTAATAAACAAACATTTTTTGCCTGCCTCATTTTTTGGTCTAGTGATTGTAAGGGACACCCAAAAAAATACGAGAAAAGGTTGTTCGCGCCAGATGGCGCTGAGCATCGGTATCTCGGAAGCGGCGTACTGTCGCTATTTGCAGGCCCACCGATGTACCAATGCACTGGTTTATTGGGAGGCGTCCGTATACGACACGAGAGGGCGCCTCCACATTGCTCTATGAGCATAGAGCAATATAGTCTATAAATTATCGGTAGTCTGTAGTCGTAAGAAGCCTAGCGGAGTTGTCAACCGCGAAGCGCTGTTGACGGGCGCAGAATAANATCCCATGCGTTAATTGGTGGGTGGGCCAGTGAAGCAAATCGTCGCGTTTTGTAGGCCCATATCGTAGCCCTCTAGATTTCCGAAACTGAGTGACCTTGGAGTGGAACATAGAAGACGGCGTCGTCGAAAGCAGATAGCACCGCGACGCCTTGGCAGATTAAATACACATTCCATCCACACCACGTGATCATTCATCTGCCAGGGCTCGTTGTCGTCGAGGAAATCGGCGCCTGGAGACCAGGTAGGTGCACCTAATCTACCCATTTGTTCGACCCCTGTGGATTCTTCCCTCAACCTAGGCTCCTCCCGCCATCTCGGGACCGATTCGACCTGGGTTTTTATGGGCCGAGCCCTTGATGGGGTCACGGCCGGCGTGAACAGTAATTTCATGTGTGTATTCATGTATATTTAATTGAAATCGAAAAAGATTTCATGCACATTATTGGATATAGACAATTATACGCATTTATAAACAGTTTATATATAGTAGAAAATATATATAACTATTTATTCATATGTATTATAAACAACCTTCCGTTGCTTCATGGAATAAGACTACGTGTTAGACTATAGATAGACTGATAGCTCTGAAATGCTGGGTGTTGTTGAGTAATACAGTGGTAACACTTAAAAATACTAAAAACATTGTGCAATATTACGAAATGTTATGTAATATGAGGTAATTTTAACGAACGGAACAGTTTTGTGAGGATAGTCTTTCGTGGAGTAGTTGTATTAAGAAAAGTAGTGCTAAATTGTATGAATTAAAATAGTGAAGTAATTGTTGTTATGGTGCAAGTGTGTATATTTAATAAATAGTAAAGCGAATAAAAGTTGTTAAGAAATGTGAGTCATTCTTTATAATATACTAACTGAAGCCGCGGGTTCATCTGCGTGGAATGTTTTTTTTAGTGGCATTTTCATTAATTTACGCAAATTGATTTACAAATGAGAAACATACCCGCACTGTCCTTTGAGAGTGGAATTTACTAAAATTTACTTTTGATAGCTTCCATTATGTCAAAAAAAAATTCTGACCAAGTTTTTGCGTACCATGAAAGATATAGTTTGTAAATCTGAAGTTTGAATGTTTTTCAATGTGAAAAACCCCCACAAACCTCCTTGCGGGTGGAATTTCATAAGATCTGTTCTTAGCTAATTTTTATTCGGCAAAAGGAATATTCCAACAAAATTTCAAGTCTCTATGCCTTATGGTTCCAGAGAAATCGTTATGAGTCAATAGATACCTGGATATCTCTTTTATATATATAGAACGATAGAATGACTTATTGGTAATAATACTTTGACCTAATCTACTTATGTATATTACATTATCTAAGTTTATCTATTGACATTGCTTAGTTTACGTTAATGTTTATAGTCTCACTCTATTCTATCATAAAAACTAAACTAGCCAATTCAAAAGATTAACAGCTTCAGGATGAGATTTGGCAATCTTTTTGAAATAGTTATTTACGAGGTCGTCGTCGTGTGAGTTTAAAATAAAACAAAACCTGTGTAACACATCCAGTTATTCTAATATCCAGGCACGCACCCCGGCAGTGACCTACTTTGAAGAGGAAGGGTGTGAGGATCGTTTGTCATATTAATAGCAAGCACAACCCGGAGGATCAGCGACATGAATGCTTTAAAGTAATTATTTTAAGGAATATTATAATTTGAGAGATATATATATATTTCGGAGTGCAATAGTCTGTGGAACACTGGCGCCAGCTGTCTATCAGCGTGGGGCAGAGTCAATAAGTAGCAGTCCGGCGCGTCTCTCGGTAGTTCTTGAGAAACCTACGCCACTATGGGTTATGCTCTTCCTTCTCTCTTATTCTCTGACATACATGTATATATATGTCAGAGAATAAGAGGGCAGATATCTGTGGAACGCTGGGGCCATCTATCGGCGTGGACAGAGTCAATGGTGGCAGTCCGACGGGAGTCTATCGGCAGTTGTCGAGTAGGGCTCGACCGGAGCAGTCAACTGTTGAAACTGTCGCGTTCCTAGCTATTAGCGTTAATGAGTTTGTGTAAATTGATATCGGGAACATTAAGTGATTGAACATTATAAACCGAGTTAATTAATAAAGTGTTTGATTGCACCAACATTACCCATGAACGCCCACAGAATAAGAAATTAAATAATGGAACCAATTCATAACGATGTCGGCGGAGAACCCTACGCCCCTGCGCTTTATGCTTCTCCGTTCACTCTTATTCTCCGACATATATATATATATATATATATATATATATATATATATATATATATGTACAGAACTAAATATTATAGGGTATAAGAGTGCAACATAAAACCTATAAGTATTGTAAAGCGAGTCTCATGAGTAGACACTTCCAGGGACTCGCTCGAAGCCGTTGTACACAAACAAACAATTCTATCCGATTGTCTCGCTCCCTTGATTAGCAACCTACAACCCATAGAAGTTACTACCATCCCTACAGACAAGTGTTGCTAAAGTGTTGACCCCGACGTCATGCACCCCCGACGACTGGCTCATTGGTCTAGTGGTCAGCTTGTTCGGCTACAAGCATGAGGTCCTGGGTTCGAGTCCCGGATCAGTGTATGGTTAGCGATATGCTCCAAACCCGTGCCTCGGCAAACACGTTAAGACTTCAATCCTGCACGTGATTTCTATTTAATGGTGTCGGATTGCCGTCGGATAGGGAAAGAATAGTGAGTACACTTGTGTAGTGGAGCAATGTAAGGGTTTTATGCTCTAAAAACCCTCTTTCCTATGAGTGAGGACGCCTGTGCCCAATAGTGAGAGGTTAATGGGCTGCTTTAACTATATGTAGTCTAACTTTAACATTTCGTAATATTGCACTATGTTCCTGGTATTTTTAAGTGTTGCCACTATACCACTCAATAACTCCCAACATTTAACAGCCGTTAGTGTTGTCACCAAACTCTCTATAGACTAACATTTTTATTAATTCATATTTACTAACAACGTTTATTCTCTTTACTTATTTAAATATACACAACTTGCACTATACTATTAATTACTTCACTATTTGAATTTATACAATTTAGCACTGCTTCTCTTAAAACAACTACTTCAAGAGATACAGCTCGAAATACTCTCTTAACAAAATTGTCAGTTTGTTAATGTTACCTCGCATTGCACAACATTTCATAATATTGCACAATGTTCCTGGTATTTTTAAGTGTTGCTACCCAACTAGGCATAGTCCTAACACTTACCTTACGCATATTGATATAAATTGTAATTTTCTATTAAATATAATATATAACAATGTTAATATTCAAGAGGACAGCTACCTGTGAACCCTACTCTAAGACCTTAAGGCTGTCGAAAGACCAATTGCCTCTGGCATGTTCACATGAAAACAATACAACCCCGCAAAGGGTCGCTGCTCTTTGTGGAAATAATACCGCAATGTTATTGTTTCATGTTTGTTTCTGACGTTTCATGCTTTTTATGCATGTTATAAACTATTATATACACATATGTTTATTAAGTAATCCCCTCAATAACACGGTATGATTAAAACGACTCTTTAACTAATAAAAATCTAAACTAGTAGGAATTGTTCACAACAGGAAAGCGAATTTAATATATTTCCGCTGAAATTGGAATGTCAGTAACAGAAACCTGATATTTTAGGATATAAAAAGGCCTGTTTTTAGTTCGGAAATTTGAGTTTTTTTTTTATTTATTAACAAATCAAATATACAATAGAAATAAAAGAAAAATGTAGTAGAATTCCCTCTGTTAAATATTGTAAAAACATCTTCTTTAAACCAATATCATAAAGAGGAAACATTTGTTTTTAAATGCAAGTTTCTAACGTTTTCACACAAACCGTTTTCAAAACTTTTATCGCCATTGGAGCTGCATTTTCACTGAGCTACATAAGCTACGAGTATATTACTTTCTCAAAAAAATAGGGATCTTTGAGAAAAATACATTAATGTAACCCTAGGTGTGAACAATTAATGACAAAAAATCTGTCATCGCGTGCAGTGCGGAAACTGTTAATGATAAAATAAAAAAAATGTTCTACAATATTATAGAAAGTAGTAATATCTATAAAAAAGTCAGAGATACCATATGTCCAACTACTGTAATTATGTCACTATAAATACTTTTTTGCAATTAAAAAGTTAATTCAAGTGCCGACAATATTCAAACTATATTATTCATACCTCTGTGTGAGCCCCTTCGTAAGCTCACATTTGCGAAGATTGCCGGTTCAGGATCGAAATAAAATGCCACCCAGATTCTTCATCCAATGCTCCGTCGTCCATTTGTCACCAGACGAGGATATGACGTATTGCGATCGCACTGTTGTACAGCAGGAACGTTTACGCCGAATTGGCCTTCTATTGTGTAATGTTTGCGACTGGCAAACGTGCACTACTGTGACAAGTAAACCGACGTTGGCTGTTTCTTTATTTGTAGATAAAGATAGGGTTTACATTAACTGGACAAACAACTTTATTCTTGCAAATGACAATCATACAAATATATACATGCTATATTCAACAAAACATTCCTGAAACGATTTAACTAATATTTATATATAATGATTCTAAGTTTAAACAAAATATAATACTATACAAAAAGAAAAAAATGTAAACAAAAGACCGTTTCAATAAATGTAATATACTTTTTAAATAATTAAAATCCGACATTCCATTTAAAAGGTATAACAAATTAAAAAAATGTCCATCTAAATAAAATAATGTTATAATAGTACAGCTATGGCCATATTCATTCATCATCATACACACAAATAGACTAAAAAAGACTTTATGTATTCCAGAATGACTGTATTTATTCGTTAGTCCAGTTCCTCTGGAATATTCGGTACACATATTTGAATATCTGTCCTAAAATACTTAAAAACTAACTGAAATCAGCCCGACGTAGTAGAACTTCCACTGCCACGAGATCGGTATCTACGTGAGTGAAACCGCGGGGAATTGCTATAATAAAACCATTGTCTCTTTATAAATTACACGAAAACAAAGCCTTAATGTAAAATATATGTACCATTTAAAAAAAAACCTTGAATACACATTTATTTAGATTGTAACAAAGCTGAGGACTTTGCAGGCCTATTATATCATAATTAAGTTGTCGCTGTTTCCCCAAATGGCTGGAGTGACCTGAATTAACTGGGAAATACTAAATAAGTTATAACAAGTAATATAAAAACATTCAATTCATACGTCATCCAATAAGAAGTAATTAAACAAAGGACACCTTTTAACGTAACTGCCTCATTGGTCAAGTGGTTAGTTTATTCAACTACAGACGTAACTTCCTGGATTCGACAAATTAAATCAAATCAAAATATTCTTTATTCAAGTAGGCTTAAAAGCTCTTTCGAATCGTCAATAACCTGTCCGTTGCTAACAAATCTACCACCGGTTCGGAAAGTTGATTCCGCTGAGAAGAAACCGGCAAGAAACTCAACGGTTACTCCTTTAAACATACCTTACAATGTGTTTAGCTTTCATGTGCAACTGGAATCAGGTTCAAACATCTTTGTCGCTTAAATAATCTTCAATATTATTATGCTTTTTGTAATAGGACATTTTTAATATATGATGTTTGGACTTGATTCCAGTTGCTCACACACACATCGTTAAAATAGTAACCGGTGAGTTTCTTGCCGGTTTCTTCTCAGCGGATTCAACTTTTCGTACCGGTGGTAGATTTGTTACCAACGGACAGACTACTGACGATAAATAAAGAATATTTTGATTTGAATGAATTATTGAATTTGTTCCTGGATGAGCTAACTACTAAACCTATGAAGCAGTTGTTCCAAAATTATGTTAACCACAAAGAATTTCAAAGTTAATTATGCGTCTTTCATAAATAAAAAACAGATTTTGTATAAAAAAACGAGGGTAAAAGTTAAATGACACCTTTCAAGTCTAACATATACGTATTACAGCGATACGAAGCAGTGTTTATTTGACCTAAAAATTAAAAAAACAGGCGTTAAATATTAAAAATCGCTGCCGTGTTCGCGTGTCGCATAAACTTCCCACTAATTAGCGACAGTTAATTCCGGCTCGCATGTACTTTCTGTATACGTGTAAACCCTATTTTACTAGAACTTACTATTAAGGTATTATTGAAGTAAAACTTCTTTCCGCACGCTTGGCATGGGGGGAAAGCTGGTGAAATCCTGATGAGAGCGTTACGAAAAGTGTGATCGTGAAAAGGCGTATATCGTGAAGACTGAAGAGGAGGGAGTTACGTTTTAATTCAATAGTGTAGTCTAGAGCATAGTCGCTTGTTTTTTGACATCTGATAGTAAATGCTGAGATTAAAATGGCAAAAAGTAATCTACCTCTTACTGTTTTTACACAGAATAATATCGAATCGCATTCTTTATACATGGCGGAACGTCTATGCTGGTGGTATGGTAATGAGCGATAGCCGAAGGCTTCCGCTAGTCCGAACTCAAGCAACTTAGATGGTGCATTGGGCTTTTATTGATTTAGAAAAAGCCTACGATCGAGTGGTAAGGAAAGAGATAAGGTCAACATTAACAACATATGTGGTGAGGGGTGGTCTGATTCAAGCCTTGAAATCTCTCTATGTGGTTTCCTGTCGAAAGAGGTGTTCGACAGGGATGTGTTGCGTCACCATGGCTGTTCAACCTATTCATGGATAACTGTTTAACAGATTAAAAAGAAAGTATGTATGGGTTAACAATGAATAAATTACTCATCAAATGTTTACTCTACGCTGATGATCAAATAATACTTGCATCATCTGATAATGAGCTACAGGAGATGCTAAATATTATGAATGAAGCTTTGAAAGGGAAAGGAATGAAAGTGAATGTAAGCAAAACGAAAGTTATGCTTTTTGAAAGAGATGAATCTATGATGAATGGCAATATTTTGATAGATGGGGAACAAGTGGAAGAGGTAAAAGAACTTGTATACTTGGGATCTAAATTTACAAAAGATGGAACATGTGAAAGTGATATTGAAAGGAGAGTGAATCCAGGGAATATGACAAAAGGTGCCAAGCGCGCCTTTATGAATAGCCCGATGATGTCTCAAAGGGCCAGACTGGCTGGCTATATATGGTAATGAAAGTTGGGTATAGTAGAAGACATGAGTGCTTTGATAAGTATGAGTGGATTGAAACTGAGTGACAGAGTAAGAAATAGTGTGATAAGAGAACGTTGTGGTATAAAAGAAGATGTAGTGACTAAAATTGAAAAAGATATGCTTAGATGGTTTGGACATGTAGAGAGAATGAATGAAAGGAGACTGACAAAAAGGATTTATGAGTCAAGAATGAATGGGAAAGTTGGAAGGCGAAAACCAAGGCGAATGTTCCTGGATCAAATTCAGAACATTTTGAATAAGGGTCAGGTCAAGAGTATTCTAAACCGACAAACTTTTATGAAAGGTTTAATAAGAATGATAGAAGCTAAGGAGATATTCAAGGATCGTGGCAAGTACGAGTAGAAGGACGTGGTCTCTACCTACCCCTATGGGAAAGAAGTGTGATACTATGTATGTATGTATAATTATCGTCTAATCTCATTAATTTGGTAGTAAATTACAGTAATATCAATCTATGAATTATTACTGTGATAAGAGCATTTATATTTTATTATAAACGGACACGAAAACAAAATGGTGAATGATATAAAGTTCAAGTTGGGTTCATATCCTACCCGTATGGAAAGTTTGAAAATGTTTTTCGTTAAAGGACCTTAATGCTCTTTTTTTAATTACACGTTTACGACTAAAAGGCATGCAAACTGTTTAAACAATACCAGTTGATACACGCAACTTCATCTGTATATTAGAAAACGCACACTAACTCATATAAACTCACTTTTATTCTCTTCACCATTTAAGTATTTACAACTTGTATTAAACTATTAATTACTTCACTATTTGAATTTATACAAATTAGCACTACTTCTCTTAAAACAACTGCTTCACGAGACAACTCGAAAGGCTCGCTTAACAAAATTGTTCCTTCGTTATTGTTACCTCGCATTGCACAACATGTCGTAATATACCACTCAATAACTTCCAACATTTCAAAGACACCCTTACTTACAAGAGAGACAAACAGGTAACATATTTGGTTAGTAATAAAAAGGTTATAACTGCCTCATTGGTCTAGTGGTTAGCATGTTCGACTACAGACATGAGGTACTGGTTCCGAGTCCCGGGTCGGGCCAATTCAAGAATCAATATTGTGTTGTCTATTAAGATTTTCTCAATATTTTCCCGAAGTTGGGAAGTTGGCGGTGTGATCCACCCCCGTGCCTCGGAGAGCACGTTAAGCCGTGGGTCCTGCGCCTGATCTTTCTCCGGTTGTCTCGGATTCCCGTCACATCGTACTATGAGAGTGAAGGAATAGAGATTGCACACTTATGTACAATGCCTGTCAATCCGCAGTGGGGACGTTAATGGGCTGCTACTTACTTACTTTTAAAAAAGGTTTTAGTGAGCCAACCTTAAAAGATAGACAAAAACTGTCGTAGACGCTTTTTTGGAGCATTTGAAGGGGAATAATTCTGTCATACATGATTTTTGCGAAACTTTAACCGTTTACACATTGCACCCAGCGGAAATTCTCAATAGTTAAAATATGCCGACTTTCAAACATTCTGAATTAGTGGATCGCTCTTAATGGCCTTAGCGTCATGATTTATAGCTTGCAGCCTTCCTCAGTAAATACGCTATCTAACAATGAAAGAATTTAAAAAAATCGGACTAGTAGTTCCTCATATTAACTCGTTGAAGTTAACAAAATCTTCAACTTTACAATATCTATATTTCATACACGTTTTTGTAGAAATTGTGCGGAAGGAGTATGAAATGTCCCACACTTTATATAAAGAATTCCGGTTTATATAAAGAAGGAATGCCCAATGGTAATATTTTTTTAATAATGCATAAAAAATACATTACATGTCAAAGGCCATAAGGATTACATCACAAAGGTATTACAGAGATTGAGTGTTCTTAAAATTTCTGATGTTATAGTTAACTTTGTTAATTTTTTCATCATAACTATACCGAAAGTTCGTACTTTCGGTGCTATTTTAAATAACGAAAGTGCCACATTGCTTTTCGATTAAATACATGTGTAATTTAGTGAGCATGCTTTAAATTTTCGACCCTTGATTTATATGTCGAAGTATTTGGCAATTAACGTCATAAAAATTTGTAATTCACTTCTTAGGATTATAACGCAGGCGACAAAGTCATACTTTCGGCCATAAGTGAGTAGTAACGATTCTTTCATTTCGTATGAATTTAGACAATAAATTACTATGAAACTTTCCTTCATATAAAATGTGTATCATTTATACCCTATATGGCCACCATGGTAATTAGTAGGAAAAGTTAATAAATGTTCCCATTTATCACTTTTTTGCTACACTGATGTGGGTTGGGTGTTTATATTTTTGCTACCCTCTATGTATTTAGNGACAAAATAGATATTCATGAATAAATAATTTTTGAAAAAACACAAAATTCGCGATACTTTTTGAACACACTTCGTACATTAAATGCACAACAACTTTATTCTTGCAAATGACAATCATGCAAATATATACATGCTATTCAATAAAACATTCCTTAAACGATTTTACTAATATTTATATATAACGATTCTAAGTTTAAACAAAATATAATACTATACGAAACGAAAAATTGTAAACAACATTAACTTTAAATTAGACAAAAATATACTATTTTCTAAGTTAAAGAGTCAAGTCGCGAACACTGTATTAATCTTTATCCTATTAAATGATATTTTACTAAAGACCCTTTCAATAAACGTAAAATACTTTTTAAATAATTAAAATCCGACATTCCATATAAAAGGTATAACAAATTAAAAAATGTCCATCTAAATAAAATAATGTTATAATAGTACAGCGATGGCCATATTCATTCATCGTCATACACAAATAGACTAAAAACGACTTTATGTATTCCAGAATGACTGTATTTATTCGTTAGCACAGTTCATCTGGAATATTCGGTACACATATTTGAATATCTGTCCTAAACTACTTAAAAACTAACTGAAATCAGCCCGACTTAGTAGAATTTCCACTGCCACGAGATCGGTGTCTACGTGAGTGAAACCGCAGGGAGTTGCTACAATAAAACCATTATGTCTTTACAAATTACACGAAAACAAAGCCTTAATGTAAAATATATGTACCATTTAAAAAAAAACCTTGAATACACAATTATTTAGCTTGTAACAAAGCTGAGGACTTTGCAGGCCTATTATATCATAATTAAGCTGTCGCTGTTTCCCCAAATGGCTGGAGTGACCTGAATTAACTGGGAAATACTAAATAAGTTATAACAAGTAATATAAAAACATTCAATTCATACGTCATTAATTGTTACATTACATTTAACGCTAAAAATAAGGCCATGACAGATTACGTCTATTTACTTAAATAAAAATTTACAGAGTAAAGGTAACACAAATAATAAGGCAAACAACTTTGTGTGTGTAAGTGTGTGTGTGTGTGTGTGTGTGTGTGTGTGTGTGTGTGTGTATGTGCGTGTGTGTGTGTGCGCGTGCGCGTGTGTGTGTATCTGTGAATGAATGAGAGTGTGTGTATGTATCCGTAACCATGTGTGAGTATTTGTCCCTAATGAAAAACTTTATTTTTTGTTAAAACTATGAGATCTTTTTTTGAATTATTGGGAAAAAGGAATTATTGGGAAAAAAGATAAGATCTTTTTTCCCAATAATTCCTTTTTATATTGCAACTTTGATAAATGGAAGAAGTCCAATTTTGGGTATGTGTTATTTATAAGTGCGCGCCATACGGGCGGTGACAGAATTTTTTGCATAATTTGTACTTGCCTTTGGTTCAATTATGAAGTGCCTGTTTCGTCGGAAATTAAATCAAATCAAAATATTCTTTATTCAAGTAGGCTTAAAAGCTCTTTCGAATCGTCAATAACCTGTCCGTTGCTAACAAATCTACCACCGGTTTGGAAAGTTGATTCCGCTGAGAAGAAACCGGCAAGAAACTCAACGGTTACTCCTTTAAACATACCTTACAATGTGTTTAGCTTTCATGTGCAACTGGAATCAGGTTCAAACATCTTTGTCGCTTAAATAATCTTCAATATTATTATGCTTTTTGTAATAGGACATTTTTAATATATGATGTTTGGACTTGATTCCAGTTGCTCACACACACATCGTTAAAATAGTAACCGGTGAGTTTCTTGCCGGTTTCTTCTCAGCGGATTCAACTTTTCGTACCGGTGGTAGATTTGTTACCAACGGACAGACTACTGACGATAAATAAAGAATATTTTGATTTGAATGAATTATTGAATTTGTTCCTGGATGAGCTAACTACTAAACCTATGAAGCAGTTGTTCCAAAATTATGTTAACCACAAAGAATTTCAAAGTTAATTATGCGTCTTTCATAAATAAAAAACAGATTTTGTATAAAAAAACGAGGGTAAAAGTTAAATGACACCTTTCAAGTCTAACATATACGTATTACAGCGATACGAAGCAGTGTTTATTTGACCTAAAAATTAAAAAAACAGGCGTTAAATATTAAAAATCGCTGCCGTGTTCGCGTGTCGCATAAACTCCCCACTAATTAGCGACAGTTAATTCCGGCTCGCATGTACTTTCTGTATACGTGTAAACCCTATTTTACTAGAACTTACTATTAAGGTATTATTGAAGTAAAACTTCTTTACGCACGCTTGGCATGGGGGGAAAGCTGGTGAAATCGTCATGAGAGCGTCACGAAAAGTGTGCTCGTGAAAAGGCGTATATCGTGAAGACTGAAAAAGAGGGAGTTACGTTTTAATTCAATAGGGTAGTCTAGAGCATAGTCGCTTGTTTTTGACATCTGATAGTAAATGATGAGACTAAAATGGCAAAAAGTAATCTACCTCTTACTGTTTTTACACAGAATAGTATCGAATCGCATTCTTTATACTTGGCGGAACGTCTATGCTGGTGGTATGGTAATGAGCGATAGCCGAAGGCTTCCACTAGTCCGAACTCAAGCAACTTAGAAGGTGCATTGGGCTTTTATTGATCTAGAAAAAGCCTACGATCGAGTGGTAAGTAAAGAGATACGGTCAACATTAACTACGTATTTGGTGAGGGGTGGTCTGATTCAAGCCTTGAAATCTCTCTATGTGGTTGGTCGAAAGAGGTGTTCGACGGTGATGTGTTGCGTCACCATGGCTGTTCAACCTATTCATGGATAACTGTTTGACAAATTAAAAAGAAAGTATGTATGGGTTAAGAATGAATAAATTACTCATCAAATGTTTACTCTACGCTGATGATCAAATAATACTTGCCTCATCTGAGATATAGGAGATGGTAAATATTATGAATGAAGCTATGAAAAGGAAAGGAATCAAAATGAATGTAAGCAAAACAAAAGTTATGCTTTTTGAAAGAGATGAATCTATGATGAATGGCAATATTTTGATAGACGGGGAACAAGTGGAAGAGGTGAAAGAAGTTGTATACTTGGAATCTAAATTTACAAAACATAGAACATGTGAAAGTGTTATTGAAAGGAGAGTGAATCCAGGAAATATGGCAAAAGGTGCCAAGCGCGCCTTTATGAATAGCCCGATGGTGTCTGAAAGGGCCATACTGGCTGGCTATATATGTTAGTGAAACTTGGGTATAGTAAAAGACATGAGTGCTTTGAGAAGTATGAGTGGATTGAAACTGAGTAATAAAGTAAGAAATAGTGTGATAAGAGAACGTTGTGGTATAAAAGAAGATGTAGTGACTAAAATTGAGAAAGGTATGCTTAGATGGTGTGGACACGCAGGGAGAATGAATGAAAGGAGACTGACAAAACGGATTTATGAGTCAAGAATGAATGGGAAAGTTGGAAGGCGAAAACCAAGGCGAATGTTCTTGGATCAAATTCAAAACATTTTGCATAAGGACCAGGTCAAGAGTACTCTAAACCGACGAACTTTTATGAAAGGTTTAATAAGAATGATAGAAGCTAAGGCGATATTCAAGGATCGTGGCAAGTAGAAGGACGTGGTCTCTACCTACCCCTATGGGGGAGAAGTGTGATACTATGTATGTATGTATAATTATCGTCTAATCTCATTAATTTGGTAGTAAATCACAGTAATATCAATCTATGAATTATTACTGTGATAAGAGCATTTATATTTTATTATAAACGGACACGAAAACAAAATGGTGAATAGTATAAAGTTCAAGTTGGGTTCAAATCCTACCCGCTTGGAAAGTTTGAAAATATTTTTCGTTAAAGGACTTTAATGCTCTTTTTTTAATTATACGTTTACGACTAAAAGGCATGCAAACTTTTTAAACAATACCAGTTGATACACGCAACTCCATCTGTATATTAGAAAACGCACACTAACTCACATAAACTCACTTTTATTCTCTTCACTATTTAAGTATATACAACTTGTATTAAACTATTAATTACTTCACTACTTGAATTTATACAAATTAGCACTGCTTCTCTTTAAACAACTACTTCACGAAACAACTCGAAAGGCTCGCTTAACAAAATTGTCCCTTCGTTATTGTTACCTCGCATTGCACAACATGTCGTAATATACCACTCAATAACTTCCAAAATTTCAGACACCCTTACTTACAAGAGAGACAAACAAGTAACATATTTGGTTAGTAATAAAAAGGTTATAACTGCCTCATTGCCTCATAGTTGCCTAGTGGTTAGCATGTTCGACTACAGACATGAGGTACTGGTTCCGAGTCCCGGGTCGGGCTAATTTAAAAATCAATATTGAGTTGTCTATTAAGATTTTCTCAATATTTTCCCGAAGTTAGGAAGTTGGCGGTGTGATCCTCCCCCGTGCCTCGGAGAGCACGTAAAGCCAAGGGTTCTGCGCCTGATCTTTCTCCGGTTGTCTCGGATTCCCGTCACATCGGACTATGAGAGTGAAGGAATAGAGATTGCACACTTATGTACTATGCCTGCCAATCCGCAGTGGGTCTATGCTCTAAAAACCCTCGCTCCTCGGCGTGAGGAGGCCTGTGCCCAGTAGTGGGACGTTAATGGGCTGCTACTTACTTACTTTTTAAAAAGGTTTTAGTGAGCCAACCTTAAAAGATAGACAAAAACTTTAAGCTTTTTTGGAGCATTTGAAGAGGAATAATTCTGTCATACATGATTTTTGCGAAACTTTAACCGTTTACACATTGCACCCAGCGGAAATTCTCAATAAGTAATATACATCAACCGACTTAAACGATTTAAGCTAAGCTCTTTATCGAATAGACGCAAAACAACAGATATGGTTTTCTTATACAAACTTCTAAACGGAATCATTGACAACGCGGACTTATTGAGAAGAATATCCTTCAGAGTTCCCCTGAGGTCCTCGCGAAATATTGTTTCACTGCTCGCTCATAGGTCCTATAGAACCAATCTTGGCCACTGTTCCATCATACCGAGATTGACAAGGTCATACAATGAATTTGTACAGAATAATATAAAAATCGATATTTTCTATCAGAATGCGGCCCACTTCAGGAAGGAAGTGTCATGTGCACTACCTTCCTTTAAATAAAATGTTTTTGGTTACTTTTTTTTTTTNATGCCGACTTTCAAACATTCTGAATTAGTGGATCGCTCTTAATGGCCTTAGCGTCATGATTTATAGCTTACAGCCTTCCTCAGTAAATACGCTATCTAACAATGAAAGAATTTTAAAAAATCGGACTAGTAGTTCCTCATATTAACTCGTTCAAGTAAACAAAATCTTCAACTTTACGATATCTATATTTCATACACGTTTTTGTAGCAATTGTACGGAAGGAGTATGAAATCTCCCACACTTTTTGTAAAGAATTCCGGTTTATATAAAGAAGGAATGCCCAATGGCAATATTTTTTTAATAATGCATAAAAATACATTACATGTCAAAGGCCATAAGGATTACATCAAAGGTATTAGTGATTGTGTTTTCTTAAAATTTCTGATGTTATAGTTAACTTTGTTAATTTTTTTCATCCGAAAGTTAAATAACGAAAGTGCCACATTGCTTTTTGATTAAATACATATGTAATTTAGTGAGCATGCTTTAAATTTTCGACCCTTGATTTATATGTCGAAGTATTTGGCAATTTACGTCATAAAAATTTGTAATTCTTCTTCTTAGGATTATAACGCAGGCGACAAAGTCATACTTTCGGCCCTAAGTGAGTAGTAACGATTCTTTAATTTCGTATGAATTCAGACAATAAATTACTATGAAACTTTCCTTCATATAAAATGTGTATCATTTATACCCTATATGGCCACCATGGTAATTAGTAGGAAAAGTTAATAAATGTTCCCATTTATCACTTTTTTGCTACACTGATGTGGGTTGGGTGTTTATATTTTTGCTACCCTCTATGTATTTAGGTTCCCATGTGTTAATGTTATGATTTTATTGGTAGTTTGAGTATTTTTTCACGTTAAATAATAAATCAATAATAACCAAATCGAGGGTTACAGTTTGGTGTTGCAGTACAAGTGCATGAGCAGAGTCTCTCATGCTGGCTTATGGTGCTGTTGTTTTAAGAGAAATAGTGCTAAATTGTATAAAATTAAATAGTGAAGTAATTATCAGCATAGTGAAAGTTGTGTATACTTTTAGAGTCGCTCACTAATTTGTAGGTTAAGTAATACTATTCTCATTATACACACTTTAAATGACTTTTAACACAATACTAACGTTGATACAAACTAAGAACTGTCACTAGGCGAATATTCCTTTCATTCCTCTGTGCCACCTTTCTTATAGCAAACGCCCCACTCAAAAAATAATAAGCCTACACCAATCACAGTCGTCGTGAAAACGACGACTAAACAAGCGTCCGGAATAGGGTTAGACCTGATGTACTGCATGTAAACGTTTTACTGATATAATAACAAAAACCTCAGCATAATAAACAAATATAGTAATTTAATAGCAATTTACAAATAAAATATATAAGTTAGTGTTTTTATAATAATAGGAGGGAAATTCAAAAAAATTGATGATAACAGAATCGGGGGATACAGTTTGGTGTTGTAACTACATATCTATCACTTCCATCCAAAATTCAATTACACCACTGGATAGCTAAAAGTTCAAACATTTAATTACGCTAAGTAAGGACTGTAACACATCGCGCGCGGAGGAGTGGGAAGCCCGGTTACGAGACGTATTCACGTACAACAAACGGCCGTATCCATAACACAGCAAGACCACTTTTTTGTTATTTACGCTTTATTCTACACTACAAATAACATATTCATTCATCATTTCATTTCATTGATACTCGTACATTGGAAATAATATGCGGAAAAACCTGTATTTCACGATATAAAAGTGCTGGAAAGGCCTATCTGAGTAAAGAATGTTTGAATTTGAATATAAATTATCGTCACAAAACACACAGTCCTTTATTATAAATTGCTGTAAGATAACCACTTGACTGTAATCTCACCGGATGGTATATGATGATACCGTCTAACATGTAAGCGCTTTAATCTAGTAAAAGGTAGTCTACCTCCTATGGTTTCGAAGCTTATTTAGTGCATCAATTGTATAGTTTCAAAGTCTTAAATTGCGACGTTGAAATATCAAAAAGCATGAACAAAGTTACTAAGTAGTGCTAGTATAACATGAAATAACTTAAGATGACATCCATAGCTCTGAAAGGCTTGGAATAATTGGAGAGCTGAGGCCAACATTTGTTTACACAGCGCGACATAATTTTATTTTGTTTAAATTTATTATTTCGGAAACAAACAATTATTATATGACATAAAAACTACATTACAACAAAATATATAAAAATCTCAACTGCCTCATTGGTCTACTGGTTAGCATGTTCGACTACACACATGAGGTCTTGGGTTCGAGTCCTGGGTCGGGCCAATTAAAAAATCAATATTGATTTTTCTATCAAGATTCTCTCAATATTTGCCCGAAGTTGGGAAATTGGCGGTGTAATCCACCTCCCGTCCCTCGGAGGGCACGTTAAGCCGTCGGTCCTGCGCCTGATTTCTCTCCGGTCGTGTCGGATTTCTGTCACATCGGACTGTGAGAGTGAAGGAATAGAGAGTGCACTTGTGTACTATGCCTGCCAATCCGCAGTGGAGCAGCGTGGTGGGTCTATGCTCTAAAAACCCTCGCTCCTCGGAGTGAGGAGGCCTGCGCTCAGCAGTGAAAAGTTAATGGGCTGCTACTTACATACAAAAATCAATCAAGTTTCTACTAATTACTAACACATATACATAGCTATAATATATTAGAAGATTATAATAGAGTTATTTTATATAAAATAAAAAGAATAAGCAAGAAGTTTAACACAAAAAAAAAACAATTAACATTTATATTAAACATTGATATATTTTTAAATACATTCATATTATCGTGCATGATATCGACATAACTACAATTTTCATTATAAATGCTCGATAAATGAATGGCATTGGTGTTCCTAGGACATTTGAAAAAAATATTTCTCGACGGGAATTTAGAGTCAACTAAATTAAGAAGAATTTTAAGTAAAAATTTTTTGTCTCTAATTTTTCTTCTAATATCTAAAAGATTTAATTGAATATTGTTAGTGTTATTGCCAGAATAACTTTTTCTATAGTGTAAGATTCGCAAGAATTTATTTTTTAATTTGTCAGTGCGTGCATACAAAGTACACATGTCAGAAGTGAAACTTCTTTGGCAAACAAATTTTTAAGTCTCGTTTATATTTATACAAATCTAATACTTTATTTTTCCGAGACTTAGAGGGAGGAAAAAAGGAAGATATGTTTTGAATTTAATGATTTTAACTGTCATTGAAATACTAAGTGTCGAAAATTAATACGCAAATGACGAATTGTAAATAAAAATGCCGTGTTTTTGTCAATATTAGAAATTATTAATTAAATTTTGATTTTTGAAAAGAGTACTTATTTTTATTAAAATGCCACAAGATGCTGCACATCGTCGTGACGCTATTACGCGTTCCATTCGTAAAAATTTTACCCTCACGCGCCTATAGAAGTTTTACTTCAAAAGCTTTTATATTTATTGACCCTGAATAATGTACAAAGATTGCCAGGTCAGCTAGTACACAATAAACTCGTTAATTAGCAGTTGAGTCTTACAACTGTTAACACAAATAAAAAGAAAATCGTGTCGTAGTCGTCTCGAGTAAATAGCCTCATAACCATGGCTCGTTGATCACAATGGGCACAAACGCAAAACAAGATTTTGCTATCATTATTATAACGATCTTTGTTAATAATTAAGGTTTGACTATGAATTGATTTATTAAAGGAAGGACTTCCTGTTGCTATTAATTTAATATTATTGTGAATTAGTACAAAAGGCGGTCTTCAATCAAACCTTCGGTATAGGAATAGTTGCGGTAAAAAGTAATGGCTGGCGTAACAAATACATAAACCTACATAAAAGTAATTACATACTAATACGTACTTTTTACACACAAATAATTATTTACACATGACAAAACATTAAGGGATCTAAAAAATGGCTCCATCCTGCTGTTATCGAAATTTCAGTCTTAGTTTTCTAAGTATTTCAGTCCGAAATGACTAATTTTGAAATTCGAAAAGTTGGTGTAGTTATGTTATAGACATCTCCTTTTGTGAGTCTGTCATCTTGCAGAAGGAGGCATTAGAGAGGGAAAGGGAGATTACGGTCGGTGCTCGTCCCGGCCGCCGGAGGAGAAGGCGCAGTTTTGTCCGTTTACTTCCCATTCCTTGAACCTGTGAGTCAGAGTGCTAGAGCTGAATGCGTCAGCGAACATCTGGCCCCCAGCATACGGATGAAGAGGGTTCCGCTGGGTTTTAGTGGGTATTCTGGTGCGGCCAGCGAGTCCCACACTGTCGGATGGAGTTAACTTCATCTGTCGTGCGCAAAATCATTTCCCAGCGAAAAAAAAAGCTATGTTATAGACATGGCCGTTTGTAGTACGTGAATACGTCTTGTAACGGGGCTTCCCCTCCTACGCGCGCAATGTGCTATAGTCCTTACTTAGCGTAATAAATTCTTTGATACACACATGTGTAATTGAATTTGGGATGGAGGTGATATATATGTAGCTACAACACGAAACTGTATCCACCGATTTTGTTATCATCCATTTTTCTTTTAATTGCCTCATATGATTATGAAAAATACCAACTCTTATTAACTAACAACTTGTATTCTCTCCACTATTTAAATATACACAACTTGCACTTAACAAATGAATGCTTCACTATTTGAATTTATACAATTTAGCACTATTTCTCTTGAAACAACAGCGCCATAAGCCAGCACGAGACTGCTCACACACTTGTACTGCTCCCTAAAGTTGCCTCGTATTGCATAAAAAATCATTATATTGCACAATGTTTTTAGTGATTTTAAGTGTTGCTATCGGTCCCGAGACGGCGCATCGGTCCCGAGTCGGCGGGAGGAGAAATTTAAGGGAAGATTCCACAGGGGTCGAACAGCTGCCAAGATGATTTGTTCACCTACCTGGTCTCCAGGCACCGATCACCTCGACGGCGACGAGCCCTGGCAGATGAATGATCACGTGGGTGTGTTTCTTGTATGTGTGTCTTTGTGGAATGTGTACTTAACCTGCCAAGGCGTCGCGAAAGGCTGATGTCGGCGACGCCGGTCTTCTGTTCCACTCCAAAGACACAGGAACAATAGGAAAACAGCAGGTACATCTAACTGCGACCACCGCGTGGGCGAAATAAGCCTGCCGCGCTCTGCCCGCCGCACTTCGTCGTGGGGCTACGATAGGGCTTCAAAAGGCGTCGTCTAACCATCCGCACCAAACCAAAACGCATGAATTACCGCACTTTCCCAACAAATCAAGGCAAAAACCCACGAGACCGGCGTTTTGCGCCTCGAGAGTTGACAACTCGGCTCGATTTCTTACGACTACAGGCTACCGATAATCTATAGACTATATTGCTCTATGCTCATAGAACAGCACAGAGACGCCCTCTCGCGCCCAATTGGCGCAAACAAACACTATGGATGCGATTTTAAAGAAATATTCACTTTTTTGAACTCGGATAAAAATAAACTACGTTAAATCGATTCATCAAACAAATTTGTAACGAGGTTTAATTACACAAGTTGATTACAGCAAAGTTGTTTGTACTAACAAGTTTGCAGAGAAAGTTACTTTAGGCTTACTCTTACAAAATCTTTAAATGTCACCATCAATAAGAGAAACTTTCTTCGCAGAGTTTCGGAACTCGTATCCGAAATCGAAATGTGCTAACATCAATCTTACTTTAAGTTTTAGATGTTGATATCGTACATGAGTATTATTTTATCACTAGATGTGGGTTTTTTTTTTAAGATTGGAAATGCCTTTGCGCACCCTATTCAGACAAAATCTAAACGGGAGTGTGGGACTCGCCGGCAGTAAACCACACCACTAAAACCCAGCGATACCCTCTCCATCCTTTAGTGGAGCACCAGAGGATCGGTGGACGCAATCTACCCTGGTACTGAGGGATACTGCTGCTGGAAATTTAGGAAGGGGGTAGGAGCAGCGCAAATCTACGCCTCCTACCTCCCAATCTCCTGCGCCGGAGAAGAGGAGCGTCTATAGAGTCCGCCCTCTGCCTCTCGTGTGCCTCCTTCAGCGAAATGACAGATTCGCAGAAGGAGGCCACTGCTCTTTACTCCCTTTCGCTAGTGAGCATTGCGCCAAAAACTAGATGTGGGTCCTAAAGTACGGCGACATCTATTTGATGCTTATGTAACTTTTGCAAACCCCGCTGTACCTCCTCCTTTTAAATCTCTGATACCTTCTAAGATATGCATTTTAATAAAATGGTATTAAAGGCAATTCCGATCTACATTAAATTTAAAACATATGGAATGTATTTAATTTAATAACGAATAATACTACATTGTATAAAATCGTATTAACTTATTACATTGTATAAAATGAATAAATAAATTGAATGAATTACTCATCCAATATTTACTCTACGCAGATGATCAAGTAATACTTGCATCATCCGCTAATGAGCTACAGGAGATGATAAATGAATTATGAATGAAGCTTTGAAAAGGAAGGGAATCAAAGTGAATGTAAACAAAACGAAAGTTATCGCTTTTTAAAAGAGATGAATCTATGATGAATGGCAATATTTTTTAGATGCGGAACAAGTGGAAGAGTTGAAAGAATTTGTATACATGGGATCTCAATTTACAAAAGATGGAACATGTGAAGGTGATATTGAAAGGGGAGTGAATGCAAGGAATATGGTAAATGGTGCTCTGCACGCTCTTCTGAATAGCCAGATGATGTCTCAAATGGGCAGACTAACTATATATGGTAGTGAAAGTTGGGTATAGTAGAAGACATGAGTGCGTTGAGAAGTATGAGTGGATTGAAACTGAATTACAAAATAAGGAATAGTGTGATAAGAGAACGTTGTGGTATAAAAGAACATGTAGTGACTAAAATTGAGAAATGTATGCTTAGATGGTTTGGACACGCAGGGAGAATGAATGAAAGGAGACTGACAAAAAGGATTTATGAGTCAAGAGTGAATGCGAAAGTTGGAAGGGGAAGACCAAGGCGAACGTTCCTGGACCAAATCCAGGACATTTTAAATAACGGCCAGGTCAAGAGTACTCTAAACCGACGAACTTGTATGAAAGGTTTAATGAGAATGAAAGAAGCGAAGGAGATATGCAAGGATCGTGGCAAGTGGAAGGATGTTGTCTCTGCCTACCCCTATGGGAATGAGGCGTGATGCTATGTATGTATTATGGTTATCCTTTAGAGACTTTTTTATTGATCTTTTGATACACAATTTATACAAATTAGCATTAATTCTCTTAAAACAACTACTCCACGAAACACAGACTATCGTATTGCCTAACATATCGTTATATTGCATCATGATTTTTAGTATTTTTAACTGTTGTCATTATATTACTCAATAACTCCCAACAGTTCAGAGCCTTCAGCGTGGTCATCCAACTATCTATAGTCTGTCACGTAGCAAATTAACTTGATCTATCTCGTAAGGTTTAGCCAGCGTTTGTATTTGTGTAGTTTGTTAAATTTTTCGCATTTTCTGTTCATTAATATGTTTTTTTATACATATAAACCTTCCTCTTGAATCACTCTATTGCTGAAAACAACATCTAAATTCGTTGAATACTTTACTTTCAGTTTGCATTATTTAAATCGGTTTAGCGAAAATTGTATCTTAAAATAAATTATTGTACTTATGTACCATCTACAATTCATAACTTTATTTAATTTTGATTTATTTTGTTAGTCTTAACGTTATTACAACGTAAACTACATAAAAACTCAATATTGGAAGAGATACGAATATGTCAATGAAATTTAGCAGAATCTTATAAAAACTTGGGATAAACGCAAAGATCTTTTCTTTAGGTAATAAATCAGGTATCTTACGCTCGAACTGACAAAACGAAATCTCTGAAGAGAATGTACTAATATTACAGCCTACAAATCAATCTTACTTAACCTTTACTGCCCACGTTCACACCAAATTGAAAAAGACTTTCATCTAATAAGGTACCAATTCTTTTCTTTTCTTTATTGATCAATATTATTTATGGAAGACGAGTAAAATGGAAATAGTATCCTCTAAAAGTCCCAAAGCTGATCACAGGCCTCCTCACTCTTAGGAGAGAGATTTCTACAGAGTAAACGAGTGATTTTTTAAAGTTTGTTATATCATATCTTCCGACTGAGTGAATCACTCGAAAGGTGGTGTTCCAATTGTTTTTGGTCCAGTTCTGATGAGGGCATCCATGAGAAAACTGTCATAAGTATAAATTTGTATTAAGCGACAAATAGACGATTAAATCAAGATCACGCCAACCAAATTCCATGATATACTTCAAAAATTGTTTGATGATAGTTTGGTAAGGTTTTGATCATGGGATCCCTGACAAAGTAACGGAACTCTTCAATTCTTAGGAGCAATTTAACGATACTCGTCCGAATCTTTTATAGGTTATCCGGATATTTGAATCACGTACCGTAACTTTGGTATGGTCAAGTGATTGTCGTTGTCAAATATGATGATCAATGGAACTCCTCAACGGCTTACAGTAAGGGTGCGATTTGTGGAGAATATCTTACTGTGTAACAAAGAAGTTTCACTCCTGACATGAGTTCTATGTACACACGCACTTTTATGTTAATGCTATTATAGAACTACCTAGAACATAAAGTTACGAGGGCTCCTTTTCGCTATGTGTTGAGAAGAGCCCACAGGAAACTCGCTCGTGTGGCACTTTTTTATGTCAATATTATTCTTTTAAGGTTAGAAACACTCCCACACTTTTTGGTTCAAATTATCCCGCCCCCGTATTTATTTTTGCGTCCATTGCCCCGCGGGCCGAATGACGCTAAAGTGGCTCTTGGGACTTAAGTGTTCATGAAATACTATTATTTATGATTTTTATGTCTGCTAATAGTTAAACTATACAATGTTATCATTTGTTTATTAAATTAAGACTCTGGTGTAGGCTAAGCTTTGAGATAGTGAAAAAAGTCCGTCTTGTCTTTATATGCCCATATCTTAAAAATGAAAACTTACTTCAAGATTTTTATTGTTATTCACATCACTTATATAATCAAAAACACTAATAATCAGTAATAAACAATCACAGTTAATAAAATACTACAAAAAAACTTAACGAACTTCATTGCGACACACGCACCGTTACTAACGGTCACTTTGTAGCTGATTTATTTTTTGTTTTTTCTTCTGTGTTATATCTACGCATATTGTGTTATGGCAGTTACAGAAAAGTTGATAAAACACATTATGACAATGAAAGCAATGCTTATATTACCGATTGCCCGAGTTGAGACTACTGTATCATGTCAACTAGTAGTTCACATGGGCACTCTACTTCCTGCCGGCCTTGTCAATCGATAGAGTATAGGAACTTATACAGTTACCCACAACTTATTTGTTGATTCTATTTTTATTTCGTAGGTTAATCGCTTTTTTTCTGAAAGTTTCAATTCCTTTATCGACGTATAACTTTTCAATTTATATTCTACTTGTACATTTTACATACTCAGGGCATAGACTCGCCACTATTTATTCACTAGGAAATCCTTTTGATAAAACCGGATAGACTATTCCTCCATTTCGGAGTGTGGGAATATCTCTTCTTCCCAAATCGCCAACGGCTTCAACGACTACCCGGATAACTTAAAAAGAGGAGCAAGTAGGCAAAACTGTGATTTCTGGAACACCATCTCCATCGATGGTAGGGAGGGACATCGACCGAATCCTCTCATTCCCCCTGTATTCCTCCTTCGGCTATAATTCAGTCTTAAAGTAGAAGGACATTATCTTGAGAGTTCAGATCAAAAAAACATAAACCTTCATAAACTAACCAGATAAACGTTAATAATTTTTTAAACTTGATTAACTAATTTGAAAATCAATTAGTCGTTGAGCTGATGATCCTTATTAGCCGAGCTAAGCTAGATTACCTGGTTAAGCCGCTGTGAGATTAACTAAGCTAATTTAATTGACCGTTTAAATTAGCTAAGCTGATCAGTTGGCGAGCTAATCAACTTGATAACTTTTTAGACAGCTTAATACGAGTATGTATTTTTTTACTATTATATGTCACCACGCTCTACCCCTTTGACGTATAAGCAATCTCTGTAGCCCAAAGGTTGCCTGAAAGAGATTGATTAATAACGACAAGGCCGCCTTATTGTAGAAGGGGGTTCTAATATGATCGATTATATAGTTTTTCTAAGTAATTCTCCTCACTGGTTACGCATTTTCTCTGTCCACTTCTCCATCTCTCCTCCTCCACTTCCACGCGTGAAACTTTGCTCAAAGTTCTACAGTTTAAAAACCCATCACATTACCTTGCTATATTGAAGGTGTTCTTGGATGATAGGCTCTACACTGCCATGTTAGATTTATAATCCGATACGATGCTGTGTAGAAACCATTAGACTATATCATTAAATACCGTCAGATGTGATCACAGTGATGCTCTCACCTCTCAATAATAAAAAAAGGATTCCTTCAATTAAAAAAAGGTAAGTAGCAGCGCATTAACGTCCCACTGCAGGGCACAGGCCCCCTCACTCGCATGAGAGAGGGTTTTTAGAGCGTAGATCCACCACGCAGCTCAACTGCGGATTGGCAGGCATAGTACACAAGTGCATTCTCTATTCCTTCAATCTCATAGTCCGATGTGATGGGAATCCGACACGACCGGAAAGAGATCGGGCGCAGGACCGACCGATTTACGTGCTCTCCGAGGCACGGGGGTAGATCACACCGCCAACTTCCCCACTTCGGGCTAATATTGTGAAATTCGAAATAGAAAACTCAGTATTGATTTTTGAATTGGCCCGACCCGGATCTCGAACCCAGGACCTCATGTCTCTAGTCGAACATGCTAGCTACAACACCAATAAGTTTCTTTCAATTTACTTTAAAATAATTAAGGATTTAAATTTATAATGACATATCTAGAACGACGAATAGCTTACAGAGCCTCCACACCTTTACGCATGAGTGTACGTCAATTATAAATAACAAACAAGACATAGCCATTTACCACAGAGATATGTTACTAATTAGTAGCTAATTACACAAATTTATCATGCTGAATACACAATACACGCTTGGAATACCCAAAATTATGTGGTGCGTGCGAATATGTAACCATTTATAACACTGACTTGCTGTACCTCGCGGTCTTACACGTAATTCCGGATGCCTTTTAGCCTTAAGCTCCTTGTAACATCAGCTATCTGCCAGTGAAAGTCACAAACACGCCAACAAAAACAGAATGAAACAGTTCTAAAGGTCTAAGGCATTCTAAAACTTTCTTGAATGCAATTAACCCAGGATTCTTGCAAATGTTCAAAATTGTAAGTAGAAGATAGATTAAAATACAATACGATAGTCTTACAACCAATACCTAAAACATAAAACACACAAATACACATTATGGAGCACGTTTGGCGGTTTTACAGCTAAAATATCGATATCTTCCAGGGATCCAAAAACTGCTTCAAAGGATATGAGAGTAAGTAGCAGCCCATTAACGTCCCACAGCTGGGCACAGGCCTCCTCACTCCGAGGAGCGAGGGTTTTTAGAGCATAGACCCATCAGGCTGCTCCAGTGCGGATTAGCATGCATAGTACACAAGTGCACTATTCCTTTACTCTCATAGTCCGATGTGACGGGAAAATCCAACACGACCGGAGAGAGACCAGGCGCAGAACCGACGGCTTAACGTGCTCTCCGAGGCAAGGGGGTAGATCACACCGCCAACTTCCCAACTTCGGGCAAATATGGAGAAAATCCTAATAGCAAACTCAATATTGATATTTGAATTGGCCCGACCCGGGACTCGAACCCAGGACCTCATGTCAGTAGTCGAACATGCTAACCACTAGACCAATGAGGCAGTTATGAGAGAGATATGAGAGTAATAATGCGGAAAGAGGTGTATTCATTTATTTATATACCAAAACATAGGACAAGTTATCTCTTCCAGTAGCCCTTTGACATAGGAGAATACCTAATGAGATGCGGTAGAGATACGAGTAACTAAACATAACGACATACAAAATTTAACAACAATAAAACTTAATGAGCTAAAAGAAAAAATGAAATTTATAATGATAATAGTATAATGCAGATATAGACATACATCAACTCATACTGGAGCGACAGCGGAGAAGATGCCACCGTCCATGTGAGCGAGGGGGAACTGGGTGTGGACTGTATAGCGATGCGGCTTAGATATAAGGAAGAAGAAAGAATTTTGAATTTAGTAAGGTGTCCGCGTAAAGGGTGATATTGAGGAAGGGGGGGAAGGAATCACGTGCATCTACCTGGAGTGTCGGGATTTCCTTCTACTTCTCGAAGTAGAGCTGTGCACGGGCGTGGATGCTGCGGCGGTTATCACTGTCACTGTCTTACACGTTCAGCGGCTCACTACTTCTATAGTTCATGCGGTTAGACGAAGATACGATCGGAATTGTCAGCAGTAGGCGAAACACACCTTGTCGCGGCGAAAAAGTAGGGTACTTGGAAAAAGATTTTACGTGGCACCATCAAAGTACTGCCAAAACTGGAGTCACCACATACAATATTATCATAAAATATATAAGCATATATATAATGCACAAATATATCAAAAATCCGAATAAGTATCCATGTTATCATGTAATAGAGAGAAGGTGTTGCTTTGCTTTAAATTTGAAGGAAGCCTTACTGAGGTTTAGCAAGAACAGTAAAAGTTTACCGTAGCAGTGGGTGTATTTAATCTTAGTAAATTATCTTATAAAAGAAAGTATGTATGGGTTAAGAATGGATGAATTACTCACCAAATGTTTACTTTACGCTGATGATCAAGTAATACTTGCGTCGTCCGCTAATGAGTTACAGGAGATGCTAAATATTATGAATGAAGCTTTGAAAGGGAAAGGAATGAAAGTGAATGTAAACAAAACGAAAGTTATGCTTTTTGAACGAGATGAATCTATGATGAATGGCAATATTTTGATAGATGGGGAACAAGTGGAAGAGGTGAAAGAATTTGTATACTTGGGATCTAAATTTACAAAAGATGGAACATGTGAAAGTGATATCGAAAGGAGAGTGAATGCAGGGAATATGGTAAATGGTGCTCTGCATGCTTTTATGAATAGCCAGATGGTGTCTCAAAGGGCTAGACTGGCAGTGCATGCTGGAGTGTTGGTGCCAACACTTATGTATGGTAGTGAAAGTTGGGTATGGCAGAAGAATCACAAAAGTAAAATAAATGCGGTAGAGATGAGAGCGTTGAGAAGCATGAGTGGATTAAAACTGAGTGACAGAGTGAGAAATAGTGTGATAAGAGAACGTTGTGGTATAAAAGAAGACGTAGTGACTAAAATTGAGAAAGGTATGCTTAGATGGTTTGGGCATGTAGAGAGAATGAATGAAAGGAGACTGACAAAAAGGATTTATGAGTCAAGAGTGAATGCGAAAGTTGGAAGGGAAAGACCAAGGCGAACGTTCCTGGACCAAATCCAGGACATTTTAAATAAGGGCCAGGTCAAGAGTACTTTAAACCGACGAAATTGTATGAAAGGTTTAATGAGAATGAAAGAAGCGAAGGAGATATGCAAAGATCGTGGCAAGTGGAAGTACGTGGAATCTGCCTACCCCTATGGGAATGAGGCGTGATGCTATGATATATGTATGTATAAAGTCTTATTATCTTACTAATAAGTATCCAATATCTAAGTATCCAAGTATCTATTGACTCATCACGATATCTCTGGAACCATAAGGCGTAGAGACTTGAAATTTGGTAGGAATATTCCTTTTGCCGAGTAGAGGTCAGCTAACATCGGATTTGGCGAAATAGGGGAATTGCGGGGGTGTCATATGTATTTTTATTATTTGTAAAACAATTTACCTAATTTAATGAAACTGCTACCTAAAAAACATCCCACGCAGACGAAGTCGCGGGTTCAGCTAGTAGTTTATAATCTGTTTTCTATAGTTGAGACTGAAAGCTACAATTTTGATATGTTGACTAAAGCTAACTCCAGGGTGTCGGTTTTTGCGTCGTAAAAATTTACTCTCACCATTTTCCCCTAACGCGCCAAAAGAAGTATAACTTCAAAAAAACGTAAAGTGTCGTCTACCTGAAAACTCAAGTGAAAGGTTTATCAGTTTCATTCTATATAATGATTTAAAAAATATATATTTAGAACGCGATAGTAATTGACTTTAGATATGTTTCGTTTACTTTTTACCTGAAAATTGCTTAAGGAATAACCTGATCGATACGACGTCGTTTAAATCCAACGAGACACAGGTCTTAAATCAAATAAGATACAGATCTTTAATCAAATAAGACACAGGTCTTATTGGATTTAAACGGCATCGGATAACTCCTATATTAGGTTACCATGTGCAATGTAAACCATATTTATACGAATAAATAAAATTGGAGTCCATAATTTCAAAGTAGCTAGCTATTCCCTACATGCATATTAGGTAGCTATATTAAACCATCATTTTTTTCACTGTTGTTTATTCGTTTTTATGTTCCGGTTTATCTCTGAAACAGTTGGCTTGTTTTTGACGGGACTTTTACGTGCAGTTCATGCAGATGTTTTAGAAAAAACGATATTAGTTGTAATAAGCTTGTGTTTTAATGCTGTCTCTCTTGGACGAACGCATCGGTGGATGGAGAGGAAGAGAGATAGATGCGTAACAAGCTTAGGTCGATCGCGCTTCTCTATCGCTTGTTCCGCGTTATACTCTGTCCAAATGTTTTTTTATGAAATCTCAAATGTTTTTAAAAGACATATCCATATTTCTGCTATTTTTATGCCTCATATTAGTCTTTTTTGTTTAAATACGCGTGGGAGTGAACGAATTGCTCTAATTTGAATTAAAATATAGTAAACTAATATGCTCATTGCTCTAGTGGTCAGCATGTTCGACTACAGACATGAGGTCCGAGGTCCTCGGTTCGAATCCCGGGTCGGGCCAATTCAAAAATCAATATTGAGTTTTCTATTGAGATTTTCTCAATAATTACCCGAAGTTTGGAAGTTGCCGGTGTGATCCACCCCCGTGCCTTGGACACCACATTAAACCGTCGGTCCTGCGCCTGATCTCTCGTCGGTCGTTGGACTATGAGAGTGAAGGAATAGAGATTACACTTGTGTACTATGACATCCAATCCGCAGTGGAGCAGCGTGGTGGGTCCATGCTCTAAAAACCCTCGCTCCTCGGAGTGAGGAGGCCTGTGCCCAGCACTAATGATGATGGTAACCAAAAAATATCTGAGTTTGTTGTGGGTTCTACTATCAGGGCGCGAAGGAACCCTCGTAACTTTAGATTTTAAGCCGTTCTTGAGTACCATCATCAGACGTATATTAGAATCAGAGTGTGGAAAAAATTATATATTTGACGATTCAAAAGTGCTGTAATATGCCTACTTGAATAAAGATATTTTTGATTGATTGAAATACGCTTATCTCAAGAAATACTGGTTCGAATTTAAATAATACTTTAGTGTTGGATAGGGCATTAATCGAGGGAGGATATAAGTTATATAACATCCAAATACGACTGATTACAGAGGAGCATCAATGAAAAGTGTTGCAAAAATGGGGTAAATCTAGCGGAATGCAATACGTAAACAGTTAGTTACTTCAAAATCATGTATGACGGATTTGTTCCTTTTAAAAAGTTCTAAAAGAAAGTCCTAGATAGCACAAATCTATCTCTATCTCATCAGATTCGCTTACTGTTACCTTTTTAATGATTAAACAAATGGAGTCACCTATATAGCTTTCTAACAATGAATGAACATTGAATAGAAAAGTACAGAATGAAATAATATCGTTACTGTACATTGTTTTATTCTAAAGTATTTTCTGCTTGCATAACCTTGCCGTAAGCTTCCAAATGGCACTTCTGACCTAGTTCTAGAGGTGCATGTGATAACTCAGTGTACCTCCCCAGCGAGCTAGTTTCCTGCCGTATAAGTAGATAATCTTTGTTTTGTTGTAGACGAGATAAAGGCTAAATTATGCTTAAATACAATATACTAACTAACCCGCACAACCCTGTCTCCATTACATACAAAATTTTAACAAAAAAAGAACCGCCTTCAAAACAAAACCTATAGCTATATATGTAGGCACCTCGGCTGACACCGACTCCGAATATAAGAATACGAAGAACACTATAAAAGAATACGCAATTATTTCTTACTTTTTAGAGCATATTAATGTATTTGTAAGTTTGTTTTGAAGGCGGTTCTTTTTTTGTTAAAATTTTTATTTATTTTTTGATTTTTAGTGAATCTGAAGCAAACAAAAGTAATTAGTCTCAATATGTGTACACCTAAAAACGTGTTGCAATGCAACAACAAACGTAAGCTCATTGCAATTTGGTTACAGACAGTTATATTTTCTGCTATCAACCGCACCCTTATTGTAACCGTTGAGGAGATCCATTGATCTTCATATTTAACTACGACTAGCACTTGACCATACCGAAGTTACGGTAGGCAACTCAAATATCTGGATAGCCTATAGAAGATTGTGCCGAGTATCGTTAATTTGCTCCTAATAATTGAAGAATTCCGTCACTTTGTCATGAATTCCATCATCAGAACCTATCCAAACTATCACAAAACAACCCTTGAAGTATATACTTTCCAATAAAAAATGAATCATCGAAATCGGTTGCCGTGATCTTGAATTATTCGTCCATTTGTCGCGCAGATGCATAATGCAAATTTAAGATTTATCCGGTTTTCTCATGGATGCCATCATCAGAACTGGATTAAAAAAAATGGGACCCTATGACGAGCACCACCTCTCATTTATAAAAAATCATCAAGATCAGTCCACCCAGTCGGGAGAATGAGGTAACAAACTCATTGGTCAAGTGGTTAGCATGTTCGATTACAGACATGAGGTCCTGGGTCCCGGGTCGGGATTAAGATTTTCTCAATATTTGCTCGAAGTTGGGAAGTTGGCGGTGTGATCCACCCCCGTGCCTCGGAGAGCACGTTAAGCACGTCGGTCCTGCGCCTGATCTCTCTTCGGTCGTTGGACTATGAGAGTGAAGGAATAGAGAGTACACTTGTGTACTATGACATCCAATCCGCAGTGGAGCAGCGTGGTGGGTCTATGCTCTAAAACAACCTCGCTCTTCGGAGTGAGGAGGCCTGTGCCCAGCAGTGGGACGTTAATATGCTGCTATTTACTTACACAGCTGTTGAGTAATTGTAAACGTTTGTACATCACACGCAACGGAAGCTCTTAAAATGAATAATTTTTACAGTTTATGCAACATTTTTCATGTACGCTTTGCTCATATTGGTAAAGTGATGTTATAAAGTAATCGATAAATAAGCTATTTAACACGATAATAATTTTCGACTAGAATTACAAGTAATTACTTTATATCTTAACTTGAATTCCCTACTTTTACTAAAGCATATATTTGTATAATTTAATTAATTTATTCAATTTTAGTAACTAACATCATCTTCTCTATAATTTCATTAAGATAATTAAATTTTTTTTCTATATTAATAAACTTGGATCTTCTTACAATAACCCAGACTTGTAAGGTTTGTATTTGCTTAAATTAACTTATTCTGTTTTATCTTTCGCCAAATTAATAACTTTATTGTATACTTTATCTAAATAATACTCTTTGCAAAAACTTAGATCAGTAATGTCTGCTTAATTTATTTCATTAAAATAAAAGATAATTCAATTTTTTTTTACTTTATCTACAAATTGGATTAAAACAGATTTTACTCGTTTGTTTAAACTATCTTATTTCATTTTATTCTGTCTTAACCTTTTATTTAATGTACTCTTTATAGATTTAAATAATATTCTCTTTACAATAGCATAGATTTGTAGGGTTTAACTCGTTTCAATGGTTTTAATCACTAATGTCATCTTTCAACATGTACTCTTTGCAATAACATAGATCTGTAGGATTTGCCTTATTTATTTAATTAAAACAACTAACATCATCTTATTCCCTATTATCCTTCGTTGAATTAATAACTGTATTATTAACTTTATCTATGAATACCTAATTGACATTAGGTACTGCGTGAAGTTGGGTAACTACCCTTAAATTATTAAACGTCGCAAGAAGGAATGAAGTTATTTGAAACTTCGACGTTTCTGATACGACAAAATAACATTTTGTTTTAAAAATGCTTTATAATATTTGAAGCTTAAATGGTGCAGATGAATTTACATCGATCAGAAATAAAACTGCTTTATTTATATATATAGAAAATAAACCAATACAAATTTATACGATGTTAAGGTAAAGTTTGTATATAAAGTATCTCACAGCTACACCAGGCTTTACTATGGCTTGAATTGAATTTATTATCCTGAAGCTCTCAGGAGGCTCATTATGTACTTCGGAAAGCATCGACCACCTGATATTTTGGACAGATATATCACTCTGCGGTCTAATACGTTCCGTATAGGTTTTAGACAAAATATATTTAGAAATATGGTCCAAGTACTCGTTTTTCCAGATATATTTGTCGGGCCCCTTAAACTAAAGGGGAAAATTTATAAGACGATCATCAGCCACCAAAGGGGAGAATGAGATGTTGAGATGGATGTGTGGAGTGACAAAATTAGATATGATTAGGAATGAGTATGTTAGAGGAATGAGTTGTTAAGGAGTGGAAGGCTACCTTGGTATGGACATGTCATGAGAAGGGAGGATAACAATGTATGCAAGAGGGTCCTAAATATGATGGTAAGCGGCAAGGCCAGGCGGCGACCAAAAAAAGTGTGGATGAACAGTGTGAAAGAGGATATGGTGTAAGGGATGTGAATGTAGAACGGAACTTCGAGCTGCCAAGTAGACCTGCGACTCCGAATATAAGAATACGAACATCACTATAAAAGAATACGCACTTATTTCTTACTTTTTAGAGCATATTAATATATTTGTATGTTTGTTTTGAAGGCGGTCCTTTTTTGTACAAATTTTATTTATGTTACAAATTGAAACCAACATTACTTAATAGGGATAATTATGAGTGACACTGACTCTAACACTATCAATTTCACGTTCGGCTTAACCTAGGATAATTGATATTCAGGAATACAATCTCTATTATAATTCCCGTTAATACACCTGCAATGTTAAATAATAATTGGAAATTACGATCTAATTATCGCAATAGCCAGTTTGTGTTAAACCTAATTGACATTGTCAAAACAATTATAATTCGATAACAGGTATTTAAGTTACAATCCGCTATTCAGACATCCATAAAGTTATATTTTTATAATCTAACAGACTATTGGTATAACAATATAACTAAGAGGAAACTTTTATGTTTTTGTGTGTATGTATGTATATTTGCAACGTTTTCACACGAAAACTAGTGGACCGATTTAAAAAGTTTTTCAACATTAGAAAGTCGCTTCGGCAAGTAGTAGTTAGTCGCCTGTCATGAGTGTGGTGCTCCTGTAGATACAGCGCACCATACCCTGGCGGAGTGTTCAGCGTGGGCACCCCAGCGGCATATCTTGTTGTCGCTGGTTAGAGAAGATCTTTTACTGGAGAGCATAATTGCGGTATCCTTCAGATTGGTGCAAGTGCTGACCGGGCACGGATGCTTCGAGAAATATCTGCACCAAATTGTGGGGTGCGAGGATTCACCAGCTTGTCTCGAATGTGTAGCTCTCGTCGATACGGCGCACCATACGGTGGCGGAGTGTCCAGCTTGGCGGCCACAACGTGTCCACAACAACTGGAAGTGACCTTTCGCTGTCGAAAATAATTAACATAATGATCGGCAGCGAAGCGGGATGGAGGGCGGTTGCTTCTTTCTGTGAGATTGTCATCCTGAGAACGCAAAGCCGCGCGTAGTTCCCCTCGTCCTAATCATGGGAGGGTAGGAAGTAGAAGGCGTGCCTTCGCCCGCCTGCTATCCCTTACTTGAATGAGCCTTTTGTAGACAGCATCCGGGGTGCCATCGGAGTCGAATGCTTTGGCGATCTTCTGGGCCCCTATTTCAGATGCAGAGGGCTCCGCTGGGTTTTAGTGGGTATTCTGGAAACAGCGAGTCCCACACTCTGTACGTAAATGTATTTCCCAGCGTCAAAAAAAAATGCTCGCCAGTGAAGTTAGGTGGAGGGCGGTTGCCTTCTTTTGCGAGACCGTCATCTCACTGAAGGAGGCAAATGAGAGGTTAAGCGGAGGCGGCTTGGTGGCAGAAGTCGGATTTATGCACTTCATGCCTCACTCTATTGAGTGGTAGATAGACGGTACCATCCGGGTCACTAGAGTGGAATGCACTTAGGGAACCTCTAGTGATCTCACTCATAGATGGGGAGGGATCCGCTGGGTTTTAATGGTTATTCTGTTGTCAGTAAGCCCCACACTCTCGATGGTATTAGTCTTTCATCGGGGTGCGTAACGGCATTTCCCAGCGCAAAAAAAGCACATGAGAGTTTGACATGATTTTCGTCTTACTCATGTTCATTTTGAGGCCCACCTGCTGGAAAACTCTTTTAAGGCTTTTGAGCGTCGCATTAAAATTGCAGAGCACAAATAATATCAAGTCCTTGTTGAACCACGTCATTGAGGACGAAACTATTCCTATTTCAATGAATTTAACATTGAGTAGAAAATTCAATCAAATCTCATCGCGTGTCTCTTACTACTTAAATAGATGTAAATTGTTAAATGGATCGTGACACGGATTGAGAGTATAAAAAGAAATGAAAATTGTAATGACTCACTAGTTATTATCCGAGTTTTGTTCAATAAAAAGGTGTATTTTCTTTCTCGGATGTATTTCCGAGAGTCGTCTTTATACATTGAACTTAATTATTTCAAAGGTGATATAATTTAAAGGTGTCTATTTTCATGTAAGTATGATGTTTCTTCTAACGATCTTTATCATATGCATGTAACGGAATCGTTCAACGTGGTTTTGTCCCACATTGGATCAAACTTCGCAGAGTTATCAAAGATACATAACAATGTAATAATTAAAAAAATATCAGTGCCACAATTAGATTAATGACGAGAATGTTTCATATCAGTATTCTAAAAGCGTGGAATGATGCTAAAGTGGCTCTTGGGACTTAAATGTTCATGAAAGACTACCAAATGTTATGATTTTCATGTTTGCTAAAAGTTAAACTATACAATGTTATATTTTGTTTATTAAATTAAGACTCTAGTGTAGAGTCATGTTGCGCTAAACTTTAAGATCCGTCTTGTATTTATATGCCCATCTTAAAAATTAAAACTTACCTCAAGGTTTTTCATTGTCATTCACATCACTTATATGATAAAGAAGACTAATATTCACTAATAAACAATCACAGTTTATAAAATACCACAAAAAACTTAACGACCTTCGACACACGCACCGTCAGTAACCGTCACTTTGTAACTGATTTATTTTTTCAATTGTCTGGTCTTATGACGACCTCGCTGGCGCAATGGTGCGAGTACTCGCCTTGCTGGCAGAAGTCACGGGTTCAATCCCCGGTAGGACGAATTTAGGAAATTGTATTTTCTAATTTGTCGGAATCTGAACTGGTGGGAGGCTTCGACGGTGGCTAGTTACCATCCCACCAGCAAAGACATACCGCCAAACAAAGAGATTTGTGTTCCGGTGCGATGCTGTGTAGAAACCGTTAGGGGTCTATGGCCTCTTAACAGATTAGCGCTCTTCCATCTTAGACTGTATCATCACTTACCATCAGGTGAGATCACAGTCAAGCGCTAAAACTGTCAGCAATAAAAAAAATCTGTACGCATATTTTGTAATGACAGCTACTAAAAAGCGAAATAGATAACACACATAATAACTTAAAATGAAAGAGATGGTTATAATTCTGATTGCCCGTGTTGAGACAGAACTATCGGATCATGTCAACTAGTAGTTGATTCGGGCAATCTATTAATTCTAAATGCAGATTTAGTTTAAAAATGTCATGTCTCCCACGCTTTAAGAACAGTATGTGATTGGGACAATGTGATGACACCAACCACTGTTCTCTGCTTTTTTGGTAGAGATCGCTACCAAGTCATAAGACCGCCCTTTGTACTCTATCTGTCCTTAATAACTTTGTAAATAGGTGTCAGTACAGATGCGTAAATCTTCAAGTTACACGAAGAGTTCTTACCTGTAACAAAAGACAAAAGGAACGTTATAATTGGATGAAACCTTCACATAATTATTAAAGATGAATACATATCCTTACATTGGCTAAATAATCAAACAAATTATATCTTTAGTTAAGAAGACAATTGTTTTTAGAATAGTCAATATTTTCTTTTGTTAATAAACTTGAAAATTGATAAATTTTCTAAATTCTCTCCTGGAAAATATGCTTTTGAAGTGAAACTTCTTTAGGCGCATGAGGGTAAAATTTTACGGATGAAACGCGTGATTAGCGTCACGAATTTTAATATTTACAAATAACATGTGGCATTTTAATTTACAATTCGTGATTTGAGATTTCAATGTGACTGACGATGAATGACAATTGAATTCATTAAATTCCTTACATATCTTCCTTTTTTCCCCCCCTCTAAGTCTCGGAAATCTAAAATTTAGATTTATATAAATATAAACAGTACTCAAAAATTATTTGCCAAAGAAGTTTCCCTTCTGACATGTGTATTTTGAAGGCACGCACATTTAACTTTTATTTTTATATTGTCGAAAGCGAAAATCGTTAAAAATGTCTAAAGAAGTTTCGCTTCAATAATAAGAAACGTGACAAGTATTTCTTTTATGATTACAAAAAAAAATGAAGATAATATCTTCTAATTCTGAAGTTATTTCCTTAGACCGGACTGGTTAATGTTCCATTTAAATATGTTTTAGAATGAATCTCCTCCTGCCAGCTATTCTCCTAATAACCTCATTGGCACAAGTCCAATCTCAAGTCTACACGGATAGATTTGATTCAGTAAACGTTGACGAGGTTCTGGCAAACAAGCGCCTGCTGATTGCATACATCAAATGTACTCTGGACAAAGGACGTTGTACACCTGAGGGCAAGGAATTGAAATGTAAGTTGATTAGGTATAAGTAGAAAGGACTCTTGGTCGAGGAGACAGCTTATTTTCCTATTTTCCTTGAAAAGATAACTAAAATGAAGACACATACGTAGTCCCTACCCTTATTCTAGCACGATGGAGCTAGTATTTTTTACCTTTAAATTTAAGTAATTCCTCTCTACCTATAAAAAATACCTAATAAGGCATCATGCTTAGAAATACGCCTCCAAGTCAGAAGAGAAACTTCTTTGGCAAATCTAAAACTTTAGATCTGTAAGACTTAGAGGGAGGGGAAAGGAAGATATGTTAGGAGTTTAATTGTGTTTAAAAAATGAAAAGTGTCAACAATTAATGCAAATAATTTATTGAAATCTCAAATGACGAATTGTAAATAAAAATGCCACGTGTTTTTGAGAGAATTTAGAAAAGAGAATTTATGAAATATTTTATGAGAAGGAGTATATTGAATTGTTAAATAACGAGTGGCAAATTAACATGCCACATGTTATTTGTAAAAAATAAAACTACCTAACCTTCAAATGAATTAGCATAAAAAACGCTGCACATCTTCGTGACGTTAATCACGCGTTTAATGCTAAAAACCTTCATGCGCCTAAAGAAAGTGTGTAGAGCCTATTTCAATGAAAATACTATAATTTTGATTACATACTATCTACGAATAACTGTCTGATTGCTCTAGTGGTTAGATTGTTCGGCGACAGACAGAAGTTGATTTCCTATTAGTTGTAGGTAGTTATTGAAAGGAGAGTGAATGCAGGGGATATGGTAAATAGGGCTCTGCACGCCTTTATGATTAGCCAGATGGGCCAGTGGCCAGCAGGAGTGTTGATGCCAACACTTATGTATGGTAGTGAATGTTGGGTGTGGCAGAAGAAGGATAAAAGTAAAATAAATGCTTTAAAGATGAGTGCATTAAGAAGTATGAGTGGATTGAAACTGAATGACCAAGTAAGAAATAGTGTGATAAGAGAACGTTGTAGTATAAAAGAAGAAGTGACTAAAACTGGGAAAGGTATGCTAAGATGGTTTGGACATGTAGAGAGAATGAATGAAAGGAGAATGGGAAAGTTGGAAGGGGAAGACCAAGGCGAACGTTCCTGGATCAAATCCAGGACATTTTAAATAAGGGCCTGGTCAAGAGTACTGCTTCATTGGTCTAGTGGTTAGCATGTTCAACTACAAAATCGATATTGAGTTTGCTATTAAGATTTTCTCAATATCTGCCCGAAAATGGGAAAAATTCTGCGATGTGATCCACCCCCGTGCATCAGAGAGCACGTTAAGCCATCGGTCCTGCGCCTGATCTCTCTCCGGTGGTTGTCGTCACATCGAACTATGAGAGTACGATTGTATAGTATGCCTGCCAATCCGCAGTCGAGCAGCGTGGTGGGTGGGCTTGCTTTAAATCCCTCTCTCATATGAGTGAGGAAGCCTGTGGGCCAACAGTGGGACGCTGATGGGCTGCTACTTACCAAGAGTACTCTAAACCGACAAACTTGTATGAAAGGTTTAATGAGAATGAAAGAAGCGAAGGAGATATGCAATGATCGCGGCAAGTGGAAGGACGTGGTCTCTGCTTACTCTGAAGGGAATGAGGCGTGATGAGTGCTTTACCCCCGTGCCTCGGAGAGCACGTTAAGCTAGTATAAATAAGGAAGCCTATGCCTATCTGTGGGACGTTAATAGGCTGCTAGTTACTTTTACTTTACTTTCTAAGAATGTTAAAATTTTCTTTTCTACATTTACGATGTAATAAAAACTTTATTTGCAGCACATATATCAGATGCTCTTAAAAACGGCTGCGACAGCTGCACAGACACACAGAGGGACAGCGTGCGCAAAGTTATAGGTCATTTGGTGAAATACGAAGAGAAATATTGGCAGCAACTCGTTATGAAGTATGACCCTGAAGGCATTTATTCGCAAAAATATGAAGACGAATTTAAAAACTTATAATACACAAAAATTAAAAGTTCGTGCGTACAAAGTACACATGTCAGAAGCATAACTTCTTTGACAAAGTTTCGAAGATATGTTAGGTATTTAATGAATTCAATTCTCATTAAAGTATTAAGAGTCGAAAATTAATACAAACAATTTATTGAAATCTCAAAAAAAAAAACAAAATGTCACGTGTTTTAGGCAATATTTGAAATTGTTCATTGAATTCAAAATTTAGAAAAGATAATTAATGAAAAACAGTACATTAAATTATTAAATGATGAGTGGCAAATTAAAATGCCACAATGTTTTTTGTAAATATCAAAACTATATAACCTTTGAACGAATTAGTATAAAAAACACTTCACATCTTCGTGACGCTAATCACGTGTTTTTCGTAAAAAAATTACCCTCAGGCGACTTCGTCATTAATGGCATCCATAATTTCGATACTGTGGGCGTTCGTGGGTAATGTTGGTGCAAATGTAAAAAAAAATCGATCCTGATTACAAAAATACCGTATTTTAAAACGTTTCATTAGCATTATTCACGCTCCATCATGTTAGTACTACATGTATAAAACGAACGCACACGGCCTGCGCCGGTGTGCCTAGAAAAGGAATGACTAAATTGAGCAAATGCGAAAAACCACCCCGCCGCGCCCGTGCGTTCGTTAACCCGAGAGTCAGCATATCATTGTTGGTTATTTTTTTTGTAAATTAATGTCTTCTCAATGAAATTTTCGTCTCATTTCACTGTTTAGTATTTGCCTTATTTTCGTATAATTAAAACGTATTATTTTTACTATTATATTTTTATTTTTAAAATTTTACTGTAGTATTTGCAAGGAAATTTGTAATATATTAATTATTCTTAGAATGTATTAATATACGTATTGAATACAATAACAAAAAATAAAGGTAATGTTTCTATTGATAAGTTAATTTATTATAATTTATTAGTGTTCGCGCCATCTGTAAGCTATCCGAGGTACTAACTCGCTAACTATCGGGAAGCGGCGCGTCTGCAAGCATTAGAGGGCGCCTCCTGCGCCGTTTCATAACTTATGCAGCTAAAATATTGTTAGTCTGTGGCTTCTGTCTGTCAAAGTAGTATCGTCAGAACGGAAAAAGCGCCACGCCTCGTGGTTTTTGGTGAAAGGTGTAGTTTCCATGCGGTTTATTGGTTTTGCGATTGCGAAACGAGGTAGGTGCCGACAAGATTTGTTTCGACCCTTTAGGTTGGAATTCTCCCTGAAAAACTTTCCTCTCATCGTCTCAGGAACCGACCCAACCTGGACCCAACTTCTCATGGGCCCGAGTTCAGGGGTCGAGGTCAACTGTGAGGTCACGGACGCCGTGCACAATTTCCCTATAGTTAGTGAGTTAGTACCTCGGAAAGCTTATAGATGGCGCGAACAATTACAAATAAATGGATGTAAATATTTATAAATTATCTGCATATAATAATGTGTTTTATTTTATGTTTACTCCTTTGAATATACTTTTTTTTAGTAACTGGAATCAAGTTCAAACATCTTTGTCTCTTAAATGATCTTCAACATTATAATATGCCTACTGTAATGGAACGTTTTTAACATTTTTTTTTATTGCTGACAGATTAGCGCTTGACTGTGATCTCACCTGATAGTAAATGATGATACAGTCTAAGATGGAAGCGCGCTAATCTGTTAAGAGGCGATATACCCCTTACGGTTTCTACACAGCATCGTACCGGAACACAAATTTCTTTGTTTGGCGGTACGTTTTTGCTGGTAGGGTGATAACTAGCCACGGCCGAAGCCTCCCACCATTCCAGACTCAGACAAATTAGAAAATACAATTTCCTAAATTCGTATTTCTTAAAACTATGTAGAGGGAAACTCAAAAGTTATGGTATCTTATAAAAATTCGTTTGCTCAACCCGACAAATGATTTCTGGACCTTCGTCACTCTAAAATATGGCATTACAAGTTTGTTTTCAATTTCTTTTATTAAAATTGTTTCTATCGCTCTTTTTGCTGTATAACCCTTAGATTGTCCGTAATTTGCCCACGGTTTTTAACGGAAATGACGCGTTTTTATTTTTTCCTAATAAATTAAATGTCATATTTTGTTTATTAAATTACGAATCTGGTGTAGCGTCATTTTGCGCTAAACTTTGAGATAGTGAGAAAAGGCGGTCTTGTATTTATAGGATCATATTTCATAAATTAAAACTTACCTCAAGGGTTTTTATTGTTATTCACATTATTTACATAATCAAAAACACAAATAATCACTAATTAACACTCACAGTTTATAAAATACCACAAATACACTTAACGAACTTCCACGCGACACACGCACTGTTACTAACGGTCACTTTGCAGCTGATTTATTTTTTGTTTTTCTATTGTCTGGTGCCATCTCTTTGCATATTTTGTTACAACAGTCACCGAGAAGCGAAATAGATTCACATTATGGCTTAAATAGGAAGAGATGCTTATAATTCTGATCAGATTGAGACAGAACTATCGTATCATGTCAACCAGCAATCTAATTAATATTCTCACGAATATATAAAATGTAATTCAATATATATCGCGACGGTACTGTGAGAATTGATATTTCTTTGAACTTATCTTTTAAAGAAACGCGAGATCGCAATTGATATATGGTACGTATTACTCTATTTTGTAACATAAAGATAGTTTCAATGTCCTCCTTACCCCATAACAGTAAGTCGTAATACATAATGCTGTGAAAATAAGATAAAATATATCTATTTAGTTACTAAATTTTCCAATAAAATAACTCCTAAGACTTTAACAGCATTCTATTATTTAACCAGCGAAGAACTAAGGAGTTGTGTCAACAAAAACTCTTTTACCCGACGAGATGCTTAAGAATTTCTTTACTTTCCCCATTTTCTTTGCCTTTCAAATTTCCCTCAGTTAGCGATGTAATTATAGAGAACAATGTAAGAGATTTAATCACAGGAAGTGCGTCTGTCGCTTTGAAAAGATAGATTTCCTGGTACCATTTCATTTAAAACCATTAAATAAAACAATTGTGGAACTGTTTTATACACCGTTTTTAATTACAAGTCTCAAACTTTTTTTTTAACTACTACCTAAGCAAACTATTCCAAACAAATTAATATGCTCTAAAATGTAAAGAAAAATTGCGTATTCTTTTTTAGAGTTCGCCTAAGGGAAATGAAATTAAAAATATTGGACTACTTAACGTCTATCTAATTATTATGATAATGTAATGTAATTACAATTATATTTATATTTGGAGTCGGTGTCAGCCAAGGTAGATCCCTACATATATACGAGTAGTTCTAGGTCATAAAGAGATGTCAAGTGGGCACGCGGAACACCTTTGCTGACGCCGACTCCGAATATAATAATAATTGTAACTACTTTTAGAGTGGAAGGTTAGCCTGGTATGGACATGTAATGAGAAGGGAGGATAGCCATGTATGGAAGAGGGTCCTAAATATGATGGTAAGCGGCAGGGTCGGGAGAGGGCGACCAAAAAAAGTGTGGATGAATTGTGTGAAAGAGGATATGTGTATTAAGGGTGTGAATGTAGAAATGACAGCGGATAGAGTGAAGTGACGAAAGGAAACATGCTGTGCCGACCCCACCTAGTGGGATAAGGGCAAGAAAACAACAACTTTTAGAGCATAATAATTTGTATGGAAAAGTTTGTTTAATTTTTAGTTTGAATATATATAGTACAAAGGTAAGTAGCAGAGTCGATCGGCGTGCATGCCTTTATGCACGCCGATCGGAGTAAAATCTTATCGGCAGTGTGGGACTCGCTGGTAAACCAGAATACCCACTAAAACCCAGCGATACCCTCCGCCTTCTTCACTGGAGCACCAGAGGATCGGTAGACGCAATCTACCTTGGCACTCCGGAAGATTCCTCTGGGAGACGTAAGAACGAGGAAGGAGAAGCGCAAATCGACGCCTCCCAAACTCCTGCGCCGAAGTAACGGAGCTTGTACAGCGTTCACCCTGTGCTTCTCATGTGCCTCCTTCAGCGAAATAACACTTTCACAGAACGAGACCACTGCCCTCCACTCTCTTTCACCAGTGAGTATTGCGCCAACTATGCCCTCCAGCGAAAGGTTTAGCCCATTAACGACCTACTGCTGGGCACAGACCTCCTCACTCATATGAGAGAGGGTTTTTAGAGCATAGACCTACCACGATGCTCCACTGCGGATTGGCAGGCATAGTACACAAGTGTACTCTCTATTACTACACGCTCATAGACCGATGTGACGGAAATCCAACGCGAGCAGAGAGTTCAGGTGCCGAACCCACGGCTCCGAGGTACGGGGGTGGATCACACCTCCATATTTTTTCCAACTTCGGGCAAATATTGAGAAAGTCTTTATAGAAAATTCAATATCGATTTCGAATTGGCCCGACCCGGGATTAGAACCCAGGACTTCATGTCTGTAATCGAACATGCTAACCACTAGACCAATGAGGCAGGCTTTTTGTAAATTAATCCAATAAATGAGTTGGCGTTTTTTAATAAAATCTCCTCAGCAACTTGACACAATATTAACCTGATTATAAAATATAATGAATTCATGTGCCATTGTTTCAACGGGGTGTTCACGCGATTTCTCGTGTTTCGTTTGGGCGCGACAGTATCATTCATTTTTCCTTGATTACGTCAATAGTAATTAACCATATTGATCTACCTTGTTTCAATTTAACTGCCCCTGTGTATAAAGAGTCATGTCGTCTTTAAACGATGGACGTCCACAGCTGAACATCGGTCTCACGTAATGACCTCCACATTGCCCGAACTTGCGCCGCCTGGCTCCAGCGGCTGCGACCCTCTTTATATCATCGGTTCACCTTGTGGGAGGTCTCCCTACACTGCGCTATCCAGCACCTTCGGCCCCCAACGTCCATCGGTCCTTTGGACTATGTGCCCACCCATTCCTCATTTCTGATTTGATCTCGTAGAGAAACTCCGAGCATAACCCTCTCCATCGCACGCTGAGTAACTCTGAGCATGAGGCCCATAGTCAGCGACCACGTCTCAGTAAGAGTCACGTACTAAATACAAATTTTATAAAACAACGTCTGAAAGATAAATTATTGTGGCAGTGGAAGGTCTACTAAGTCGGACTTATTTTCTTAAATAGATATTTTTAAATTCGTCATAACTTTTGAATGGAATGTCCTATTTCAATCATTTTAAAAGTATTTAATGGGTTTTGAAACGACCTTTAATAGAATAAAGATTAATATAGAGGTATGAATAATATGGTTTGATTATTGTCGGCACATTTATCAAATTATAAAATGTTTAAAAGTAGTTATAGTGGCATAACTACCGTAGTTGGACATATGGTATCGCGGACTTTTTTATAGATATTTCAAAACTGCAATATATAAATACGAAAAAAAGCTAATATCGCACCTTTCCAACCAAATTAGTTTTTTTGAGTTATGTCACTGTTCTACCAATTTATAAATGACGTGTATCTTAAATTTCCTGCAATAACTGCCAATACCGCAGCTTTCCTACAAAATTATCCTTTTGAGTTATGTTTTAGTAGGAAATATCGCTGCTTTGGAAAAACATGGACATAACTCAAAAGCATAATTTTGTAGGAAATATATCGCTGCTTTGGAAGAACATGGACATAACTCACATTGATAATTTTGTAGGAAATGTATCGCTGCTTTGAGAGAACATGGACATAACTCAAAAGGATTATTTTGTAGGAAATATATCGCTGCTTTGGAAGAACATGGACATAACTCACATTGATAATTTTGTAGGAAATGTATCGCTGCTTTGAGAGAACATGGACATAACTCAAAAGGATTATTTTGTAGGAAATATATCGCTGCTTTGGAAGAACATGGACATAACTCACATTGATAATTTTGTAGGAAATGTATCGCTGCTTTGAGAGAACATGGACATAACTCAAAAGGATTATTTTNGAAAAAAGCGCGCCAAGTTCGATCGAATGTGAAAGTTTTGCTGACAGTTTTCTTTGATTGCAGGGGCGTGGTGCATCATGAGTTCTTGCCACAGGGAAGAACGGTCAATAAGGAATATTACCTGCAAGTTATGCGCAATTTGCGCGAAGCAATCCGCCAGAAACGCCCGGATTTGTGGAAGAACAAAAATTGGCTTTTGCACCACGATAACGCCCCTGCTCACACATCGTTGCTTGTGCGCGACTTTTTGGCCAAAAACAACACACTAATGATGCCGCAGCCACCGTATTCCCCAGATCTGGCCCCCTGTGACTTTTTCTTGTTCCCTAAACTGAAGAGGCCCATGAAAGGACGACGTTACTCTTCTCTTGACGAGATAAAGACGGCATCGAAGGAGGAGCTGAACAAGATAAAAAAAAAAATGATTTTTTGAAGTGCTTCGAAGATTGGAAAAACCGTTGGCACAAGTGTATAATATCTCATGGGGATTACTTTGAAGGGGACAAAATAGATATTCATGAATAAATAAATAATTTTTGAAAAAACACAAAATTCGCGATACTTTTTGAACACACAGCGTGTATCGCTGCTTTGAGAGAACATGGACATAACTCAAAAGGATAATTTTGTAGGAAATATGTCGCTGCTTTGGAAGAACACGGACATAACTCAAAAGGATTATTTTGTAGGAAAGCTGCGGTATTAGCAGTTTTTGCAGGAAATGTGAGAAATTCCTTATATCGTTTACGAGCATGTCTCGACATGTTTACGAATGACTGCATTTATCAATTACTATAATTTAATAATATGTACGGAATTTCATATTCTATATTACTTACAATAAAGTTCACTTTTGCATAATTCTTAAAAGGATTATTCATGTTATCAATTCCTTACATTAAATTAGGGCTAAATTACACTTTATTAAATGGTCATAAAGTACATTTTTCTATGAACATCATATAGTTTATATAGTTACTAGGTCATAAGATCATAACACAATTAATAACATAACAAATAATTGCAAATAAAATCCAACCTTAACGTCTTATGTTTAAAGTACATTTTCAAATAGCATAATAATAAATATATGAATATTAACACCCAATACCGTTGCTATTATGAAATGTATTTTAAACGTATAGAGATAAGGTTTGAATTCATTTGTAATTATATGAATCTAATTATAAATTATGCCAAGTTTTTAAGGAAATTCCAGTTTGAAAACATTTAGCAGGGATTTTCTGCGCGTGAGCACGTATTTCATAACGAAATAGGACTTTTTATATAGAAGTAAATGTTTTATTATTGTAATATATAAAATTTAAAACAAAAATTCCTTTTTCAAGTAAAGTTTTAATATTAAAATCATCAAATATAATCATATTTTTGTTGAAGTGTTGTTTTGATTGTTGTTCCAATGTTTTGTTGTTATAAAAGGAGCTAATCTTTAGTTTAGGTAAGTTTTTCTTTTTTGTTTCGTTAATGAAGGTCCTAAATTCGGTTCTCGGTAATGCAAAGTTAGAAAATTCTCACAGAAGAAACGTGCAAAGCAAAAAATCTGTGTTTTGGTTTGATGCTGTATAGACACATCTTAAATTGTATCAACATTTACCACCAAGTGAGAATATATTTAAGGGACAACCTGTCAGCAATAACATAAAAGTTAAGAAAACTAGAAGTTCCAGGTATTTGAATAAAATCAAGTCAAGTTTTATAATATATTTCCATTTAAATAAATTTTGAATGAATTATATTTACACCGACCGACATTGACTCCAAATATAAGAACACGAAGAACTATAAAAAAGAATAAGCAATTATTATTTGCTTTTAAGACTATATTAATTTGTTTGGAATAGCTTGTTTTGGAGGCGTCTCTTTTTTAACTGACTTCAAAAAAGGAGGAGGTTATCAATTCGTTTGTACTTTTTTGTTTAGTGAATCTAAAGTAAACTTAAGCTGACACAACAACAAACGTAAGCTCATTGCAATTTGAATACAAACAGTTAGATATTCTGCCACAAATCGCGTCCCTACTATAAGCCGTTGAGGAGTGTCATTGATCATCATATTTAACTACGATAATCACTTGACAATACCGAAGTTACGGTAGATGACTCAAATATCCGGAGATCTTATAAAAGATTCTGCCGAGTATTGTTAATTTTCTACTAATAATTCAAGAGTTCCGTTACTTTGTCAGGGATCCCATGATCAAAACCTAATCAAACTATCATCAAACAACCTTTGAAGTATATCCTTTCCAATAAAAAACAAATCATCGAAATCGGTTAGCGTGATTTTGACTTATTCGTCCGTTTGTCGCGCACATGCTTAATGTATATTTAAGACTTATAGGATTATTTCATGGATACCATCATCAGAACTGGACCAAAAATAAATGGGACTTTACGACAAGCACCACTTTTCATATAAAAAAAGAATCATCAAGATCACACAGTCGAATGTTATGAGGTAACGAACATAAAAAAATACAGACGAATTGATAACCTCCTCCTTTTTTAACCGACTTCAAAAAAAGGAGGAGGTTATCAATTCGTCTGTATTTTTATGTTTGTAATCGCATATCTCGCGACTGAGTGGACCGATCTTGATGATTTTTTTTTAAATGAAAGGTGGTGCTCGTTATAGGTTCCCATTTTTTTTAAACCAGTTCTCATGATGGCATCCATGAGAAAACTGGATAAGTCTCAAATTTGCATTAAGCATGTGCGCGACAAATGGACGAATAACTCAAGATCACTCCAACCGATTTTGACGATTCTTTTTTATTAGAAAGGATATACTTCAAGGGTTGTTTTGTGATAGTTTGGTAAGGTTCTGATGATGGAATCCATGACAAAGTGACGGAACTCTTAAATTCTTAGGAGTAAATCAACAATACTCGGCAGAATCTTTTATAAGCTATCCAGATATTTGAGTCGCCTACCATACTCCTCAACGGCTTACAGTAAGAGTGAGATTTTTGGCAAAATCTATAACTGTCTGTAATCAAATGCTAATGACCTTACGTTTGTTGCTGCATGGCAATATTTGAATGGTGAATTATGTGTGAAGCGGTTGTATAAGGGTTTCGGGTTTGATCCCGCGTGTGGCGATATTAATGTAAATTTAACTTTGTAAAGATGTTTCATTTCAACGGTGTTATCTTATAAGCAACACGTTTTTAGGTGTACACATATTGAGACAAATTTGGTAGTTTACTTCAGATTAACTAAAAATCAAAAAATAAATAGAAATTTTAACAAAAAAAGAACCGTCTTTAAAACAAATTTACAAATTCATTAATATGCTCTAAAAAGTAAGAAATAATTGCGTATTCTTTTATAGTGTTCTTCGTATTGTTATATTTGGAGTCGGTGTCAGCCATGATATATAATGGTATATGATTTAAAAAATATTTATTTATAACATAGTTGTTAAACGTGGTGATATTAAAATCAAAATTACAAATGCTTCAGAATATCTAAAATCTAAGATGATTGTTTATATTTAGAAGCCATTGACATATCGATAGATATGCTTTATTGAACACCACACTAGAAATAAATTTACAATTACTCAGTATTACTTTTAGTGTGAAACTGGGCGGTCTTATTACTCATTAGCGATCTTTTCCAAACAAAGCTGGCGTTAGGGAAACCGTCAAAGAAAGGAGGGAGAAGGTATGTGGTGTGTATAAATGAATAGGCATAGAATTCCTACACATAATATAAACAGAAGATTGTACATACAAAACATATATGTTTGCTTTCAAGGCTGTCGTGAATCATTTATCCGGTTTGTAGTTGTATTTAGTGTAGTCATTGTTAGCTGTCTGTTGAATCTTTAGTGATAATAGCAAATATCGTCAAAATATTGCGAAATATATAAGCGAAATACCACTGACTCACTCCTCACAAAATCTCCAAAGTTATAGCTCCCATTGATTTGAAATTTGGCATAGTTAAGCCTATCGCAAACGTAATAACAATATTACTCTTTGTACACGCTGTGTGTGTAAAGTGAATGTAAACAAAACGAAAGTTATGCTTTTTGAACGAGATGAATCTATGATGGATGGCAATATTTTGATAGATGGTGAACAAGTGGAAGAGGTGAAAGAATTTGTATACTTGGGATCTAAATTTACAAAAGATGGAACATGTGAAAGTGATATTGAAAGGAGAGTGAATGCAGGGAATATGGTAAATGGTGCTCTGCACGCCTTTATGAATAGCCAGATGGTGTCTCAAAGGGCCAGACTGGCTGTGCATGCTGGAGTGTTGGTGCCAACACTTATGTATGGTAGTGAAAGTTGGGTATGGCAGAAGAATCACAAAAGTAAAATAAATGCGGTAGAGATGAGAGCGTTGAGAAGCATGAGTGGATTAAAACTGAGTGACAGAGTAAGAAATAGTGTGATAAGAGAACGTTGTGGTATAAAAGAAGACGTAGTGACTAAAATTGAGAAAGGTATGCTTAGATGGTTTGGGCATGTAGAGAGAATGAATGAAAGGAGACTGACAAAAAGGATTTATGAGTCAAGAGTGAATGCGAAAGTTGGAAGGGGAAGACCAAGGCGAACGTTCCTGGACCAAATCCAGGACATTTTAAATAACGGCCAGGTCAAGAGTACTCTAAACCGACGAACTTGTATGAAAGGTTTAATGAGAATGAAAGAAGCGAAGGAGATATGCAAGGATCGTGGCAAGTGGAAGGATGTTGTCTCTGCCTACCCCTATGGGAATGAGGCGTGATGTTATGTATGTATGTATGTACACGCTAAAAGAAGCAGAATTACAAATTATGACCATAAGATTTGTATAAAGTCGAATTTAACCTGATAAAGAAATTTATGTAAGATTTACGCCACAATACTCCGAATAATTCCGGAAGTCCAATATTCCTCAGTGCCTGAAGATTAAAGTCTTCGAACAGTGCAACATGCAATGCCAGTGCTTACCTACGGATCGGAAACGTGGTCGCTGACTATGGGCCTCATTCGGAAGCTCAGAATCACTCAGCGTGCGATGGAGAGGGTTATGCTCGAAATTTCTCTACGCGATCAAATCAGAAATGAGGAGATCCGTAGCAGAACCAAAGTCACCGACATAGCCCTATAAATCGCGAACCTGAAGTGGCAATGGGAGGGGCACATAGTCCGACGAACCCATGGACGTTGGGGCCGGAAGGTGCTGGAATGGCGACCCTGCACCGGAGGACGCAGTGTAGGAAGACCCACCACAAGGAGGACCGACGGCACAAGGAGGATCGCCGGTAGCCAATGGAGTCAAGCGGCGCAAGATCGGGCCTTGTGGGCATCATTTCGTGAGACCTATCTCTAGCAGTGGACGTCCGTCGGTTGAAGCGACGACGACGACGACTCTGAATAAAGTTTTCTTTCCTTCTTCCAATTCGTTTTTGCTGGAATGCAATTGTTTTGCTTTGCATCACGTCTTTGCTGATAGGATGATAACTATCCACGACAGCAGACTCCCATCAGCTCAGAAACAAAACCTGGAGTAAAATGGAACTATGAACCTCGTACCACTATGCAAGGACGTCAGGGTTAAACGAATTAGATAATACAATCTAAATTAGTTGTGCCAGGAATCTTACCAAGGAATCCTTCTAGTAAAGAATACCGAATGTATCTATATATAAGCTAAATACCACTGACTCATTCCTCACAAAATCTCCGAAATTATAGGTCCCCTTGATTTGGAATTTGGTATAGTTATTATAAAAAAGCGTTCTTATCGCTAATAAGCGTCTTTTTCCTGACAAACTTAACGTACGTACTCATTAAGAACGGATTTACCCATATTCCTACGGGAGCAGGATATATAAGTGAAAATCTAGCGGTTTACCCATATTCATTACAGTTGAGATTTGCCAGGGAAAAACCGCGGGGATTAACTCAATATCGTATTTATAAAGGTTAAAGTTGATAAATTTCATATTCAGACTAAAGGAAATTGTATATTAATCGGTAAAAGTGTTCGATCATAAAGAAACTATCGATGGGGAATAATTAAATTTTTATGTACGAATACACCTCATTTTAAATTCATAAGTTACCGTTTACCATAGAGACATGACTACTAAATCATTATTTTATGGCATTAATTTAGCAAATATTCTTTCAGATGGCGTTATTACGAATATGTTGCAGTTGTTACACCATATTGTTACTATTTAGTCTTACTGAAGCTGCTCTAAAATGTGACATTATAGACAATAAAAATGATCACATTATCTGCACTCCAACTGATGGATTAGACAACAAACTGCAACGAGGTCTCGTTTCAGATAACAACGATACCATTGAAATAATCCTTAAAAACTGCAGGATTTCGGAAGTTGATTATGAAGCATTTGAAAATCTATACCGACTTAAATATCTTGACTTAACAAGTAACAAAATTTCTGAACTAAAACTGGGAGTACTAGACAGCGTCCTGAATATTAGACACTTAAGATTAACTCATAACTTGTTAAGCACTCTTCCACTCGGGATCTTCGATAAAACACCTGATTTACGTTTACTAGAGTTAAAGGGAAATAAATTTAAAGAAATAGAATTAGGTATCTTCGATCCGCTTCCTAATCTGGAGTGGCTGTTTCTATCACATAACGCACTGAATGGCAAAGATCTAAACCCTTATATATTTGATCAAAATAAAAAAATAGCCCATATTACTTTCGAAGCAAATGATATGAGCAATGCCCCAGAAAATTTACTGCACGCTTTCAACGTATTAATTAAATTAAACTTGAATCGATGTCTACTACAGGAGTTCCCTTTGTTTGTTAGAAAAAGAAATCTCAAAACAATACAAGAACTTATATTATCATCAAATCAGATACGAACTCTTATAGATCCAACTATATTTATAAATCTAGAAGATCTAAATAAACTTGATTTAGGTACTAATATTATAGAATCTATAGACGGCAATACATTCAAAGTTTTGAAGCAGCTAAAGATCATTATCTTAAGAGAAAATAAATTGACATCAATACCTGACACTTTATTTACTGATATGAAAAGCTTGGGTAATATTGACTTATCTAATAATCTGATAACGAATATACCTGTAAATGCTTTCCGGGGTACATCCTTGAAGAACTTAAATTTGGGAAACAATCGCATTACATATTTGGCTAATAACTTTTGCTTGGAACTGCGAAACTCTGGCGCCATGCTTAACAAATTTTACTTTAACCGGAACCCTTGGCAATGTTCGTGTTTAAGAGAACTTCTGGAAGAGGTGAAGAAGTATCAGATTTCCTATAACAGTGTGTTGTACGATGGAAGACACCCAGTGTGTGTGACAACGAAAGAACTATTTTGTAAGAGACATGATGAATTTAACAGTGTTTACACTAAAATGTATGATAATTTAGTTTTAGGAAGAAGAACGTAATGGCAAATGGCACTTAAATTGGATTTTGTCTTAATACTCCTATTGATGGTATAATTTATTTATAGTTTATACATTATTACAAAAAATCATTATACGGCGCATTAGTGATACCCACTAGGAGATTGTATCTGCTTTTGTCCAGGTCTCATCTGATGGAAGGCTTCGACCTGTCTAGTTATTAACCTACGAGGAGAATCATCCCACTAAGTTGAATATGGATTCAAGTAAGATGTTGTTAAAACTTTTTCCTTACCAAAGCTTAGTGCATTACCATCTTGGACTGTATCATTAGCATCTTCTTACATCAGATTTTACTTCTCCTTCTTGTCTTAGTTTATTATCACGTTTCGTGTTATATGTTTTGCAATTATCTTGATTAACTAATTCAATATTGATTGCCTTCTTGCGTATTTATTCTTAGACGAGCTGGTAATTTACCAAGACTTTAATTTCCTCTACTTAACAAACTTTATTACATGTAAATAAAGTATTCTATCTTTTTTGTAGATGCCATAAACCATTTTTATTGTTAGCTATTAACTTCACAACAACCGCCAACCCCTAAATTACGCCCAACCGCGAATTTCACAGCGCTGTATGAATTTATTATGTGTTGTGCTCCGATAAAACTCATATTTCGATATTTTCCCGTCTATCCTCCAGTACGAGTATATTTTACAAAGAATTATTTTCGGATACACAATGTAATAGTAAATTTTGACGCCGGGTATCTTCATCCAGTTTAATTTTAACGATAGATTTGCTCTATAGCTTTCGGAAATTCATTGTAATCTATCTAGACATTATCGGAATCAGGGCATTGCCAATAAAAACTAAATAGGATAAGTAATAGAGCGTTTATTGTTCATTTGGATTTCTTGGGTGTAAAGAATTAAAATATACCAGTCACTAACGGGTTTTGCAACTTAATTGCGAGATTTGAATCGCTTGTGAATTTTATTACCGACTGATATAGTTCTGCAGCAATGAAAATCTATGCCAATCTGTACTGCACCATAATCTTAAGATTTATCAAAGCCTTTAGATAGCTTTCCTAAAGTAATAGGATTTTAATATTTAGTAGAGCAAATTTTAAAAGTTTTATTTTCTTTGTTGAACCTATTTCCATATTAAAGAAAGAAAGAGAAAAACATTTATTCTTTACACTCCCGTGAAATAAGTACAATTTTTGTTAAGGTATAAATTTGTGTAGCGGTGTGATTCAGAAAAGGTGACCACTCAGACTAACATGGGATTTGTATAATAATCCCAATGCTGATTTTCAGTGGCCACCCTTCCACGCATCTCGACGCTTCGAGGGCGGTAAAGTTTATACCTATAACGCAATTTCACTTTCTTTTTTTAAATTATTTTAATTAAATAGGAATACGAGTGTGTGGGTGCATGGACTATTTAAAAGATTAGTGTGTGAATGTGTGTATGACGTGTAGACACAGAGCACCTTTACTCTTGACTTATCGCTTGGAAGCCACCAAAAATGAAGCATTTATTGTATGAAAATTTTAATGGCAGTACTTGAAAAGCTGTTAAGATTGCAAAAATTTGCAGGATGCTTATGCATGTAGGTGCGTGACCTCAAGTAATCACAAGAATTGATACAGATATTAATTCATCATTTGAATTTAGTTAATAAATAATGGTATTTGCAAAAAATTGCACAGAACCATCTATTGAAATCTCAAGTAAAAGGTTTAAAGGTTTGTCTCAATGTAACGACTTTAGGAAATTGAATTAATTAAGAAGGAAAAAGATGCGTAGGAATAGACTTATTTTTTATATTACTTGTTTTTAATTGCTAACAGTTGATGATGATTTCGCTAATGTAACTTCATAAAGAAATATATAAGCTTTATCCCACAATGCTTCGAATAAAGTTTTCTTTGCTTTTTCCAATTGACCTTTTCGTTTTTGCTACAACTTACTGGAGTGCAATTGTTTTGCTATACTAATAGGGTGATAACTACCCACAGCAGTAATCTTCCATCAGCCTAGAGTCAAATCCTGGAGCAGATTAGAACTATGGACCTTATGTCACTGCGCAAGAACGTTAAAGACACTAGAAAATACAATCAAAATTAGTTGTATCAGGAATCCTACCAAGGAATCTTTCTAGCAAAGAATACTATTACGTAGTACAGATCCACGGATAATTATTCTGGAGTAAATGGAATTTTTAAAAGAGATTCTGTCTAATGTTATTTTTTGTAGAGAGATCACTTTACGCTGGTACTGTAAGCGCAGTTTAATGTTTTAAACGGCTAGCTCCGGACTTTGCATAATTGAAACGGAAACGGTGTTTAAATTTTAAAAGGTATATCTCATTCGGAATGTACCAGAATATGATGAAATTTTTTGTAATTTAAAAAAGGTTTTGTTTCTTTAAATCGGCGTAGAGGGGTGGATTACCAATTATAACAGTAACGAGGTTTATGCTATAAAAATTCTAATTGTAAAAATAAGTCCAAACGAGGGTCATGTAATACCATTTAAAAATATTTTAACATTGCCCTACAGATTCGTAGAATACAATAAAATATAATAACACTTCATTTCAAATGCAAGATCATTATCGTTATATATACCAATGAAAAGGGATCAAATGAAATTTTAGGTAATTTTCAACAAATTTCCGAAACTTTCCGAAAATTGATGCGGTTTCTAGCGGAGATATCATTCTCTGAATGGAGGGACGTTGTCTCTGCCTACCCCTATGGGAATGAGGCGTGATGCTATGTATGTATTATCGTACCAATGGAAGAAAATATGTCAGCCTGCCTGCCAACCCGCAGTGTGGTGAGTCTATGCTAGCAGTCGGGGAACTTTTTTAATTATAACACCAATATGTTTTTGTGAAAGTTGATATTACATGGCGAAGAACAAATAAAACCAAATCGCTTCTTTTTAGTATCATTCATATTATAGCCCCGATGATAATTTTGTAAAGAAAAATATAACTAAAAATTTAATTTATGCAATGTAACACATAGTAACACATAACGCTAATAATAATAATATATAACATACAGTTGAAAAAAATTCACCCCCACAGAAAATATAAGTAAATGATAATTTCTTGTTATTTTATAATTCATATGATAGTTTTTTTGTATTATTAGACGAAAAAACTAGTTTAAAATGTATATGTAGCTCCCGTAACAAAGCTTTTTCAATTCAAATGATTTTTTTCGGGGAATCTCTCTATTAATCCTCTCTTCTATGAGTTAGGAGGCTTATGCCCAGCTGTGGGATGTTAATTGGCTGCTACTTACCTTAGGTTTTTACATTAAAAATAATAATAATTCTTTCTTTTTAATACAAAAATTACATCACTTACACGAATTTCAACAATTAACATTAATTGAAAATATATTTGGTGATTTATCGACAACCGGATCCTTTTCCGTTCAAAAACTAATACTTGAGAAATGACAGTAAAACACAAGATCTATAATATATAAAGAACAAAATATCTTCTCTAGAGATCTAGATACGGATGTAACGAGCTCCATTGTCATAGCAAGACGCAAAGGGATTAATTAGTATTAAAGACGCTTATACAACGGAAGGTATTCTTTTAATCATGCCTTCTCGGATTTATGAGCGAGTTGATACAGCTTCGGACGAAGGTAAAGGTCAAATTGCCTGCCTTTATAAATTGAATACTCCGATTTGGTTCGTAATAATAGTAATTTTACACCTGAGACTTCCTAGCTGGTGGACTTTGGGTGCCTTAAATTAGTAATATTTGCTAAAATCAAGCGCAAATAAATATATTCGTATGTTTGATTGTGTTGGATATATAGATAGATAGATTATTATATATTGTAAACAAAAACATGTAATAAGTAATACAAAGACAAACTTAAACGAACAGTAAAAATAAGGGAACTCATTGCATATTAACGACTTCTACGAATCCGGGTAAGGGAGATTAAAGGAAATAAAAAGGGATTGGTTTTTTTATAACAACAAACGATTTGTACTATTATTTTTATATTAAAGACTCATAACTATTACATAAAATCAGAGCGACAATTCATTGAAATTTGCAAAAATGATGCTGGGGCTCCACAAATGTTTGATTCTTTAATTTTCAAATAGCTCTGCAATGAAATTCGCTTTATATTGTCTAAATAATCTTCCAAAGAATAGTCCGTATTTTCTTCGTCAAACCTGAAAATATGATGTGTTCATTTTCAAACGACTCACCGGTTATATTAACAATTTATAGTGGCGTTATTGTTTGTACCAGTATTACAGTGTGTTTTACATACACAGTGTCAAACGTAACCGCGACTGCAATATAATTGACGTTGAGTGAAATACGCTAAACTTTGGAGTCGAGCTTCGTGAGCTTTGAAACGAGAAAAGTTATCTTCAAGTGCGGCAAAACAGCACCGGCTTTCATTACTTGCCGCGTACAAAGTTCCTCTTTATACCATTTTCGCATTTTCAATACAAAAAACCTTTTGAACAGAAATACCTTTACCCAGTTTTGCTGAATGCACTTAAATGAAGTCCTCGTTGTTATCGCCGTCGCTTCTATCAATGGAAAACTGCTGCTGGACATGGGTTTTACATAAACAGAGTTGAAATAAGACATCACTTTGATAAAAATACTTTATTTTACAAAGATCATCAGATATATTTGATATAAAGCTTAAAGCTGTGTGTGATACTGATATTATATCTCACACGGGAGTCATTTTTCAAGCCTAATAAATTTCTGAATAAAGAGTAGAGTAATTATTCCTAAAAGTATTAGCTATCAGAAAATTTCTCACCACAATTTGGAGCGACGCTTTGGGAACTACAACCAGACAATTTTCCTTAATTGTGTAAATAAGATAAGGCGGAATAAAAAGCACCAATTGCTCCAACTCAGAATACAGAGGAAGATACAAGGGAAAAGAACATCAGGGAGAAGGCGGAACCTGTGGCGTAAAAATCACCGGATGTGGTTTAATCTAAGCACAAAATCCTTGTTCAGTGAGGGTGTACCGAAAGGTTAAATGGCATTTTAAGAAGAAGAAAAAATAAGACACCATTTTAATAACAATACTTTAAAAGATACTACATAGACAACGTCGCAGGCAACAGCTAGCATTTTAAAACGAACTTACTCTATAGAAATTGCTCTGAAGCGGAACTATTCACCGAGAATCGCTCAGTCATCGATGTGAAAGCATTACCCGTTATAATGAGAGACTTTAAGTGTATTTTATAATAAAAATAGGATACCGTATGAATAGAGAACATTAGCCATAAAAGACTCTTTTACTCCATATATGAGCGTTAGACTTTAATCTCATCTAATGGTTAGTTATGATACAGTCAGAAATGATAACGCACTATGTCCCTCTTAATGGTTTCGTCATAGCAATCTTTAATTGCTTCCAACCAAACTGAGACAAATTAGAAAATACATTTTCCTAAATGAACTACAATACTGGAAATCGAACCCAAGACTTTCCCGAGCTGGAGAAACTTACAAAGGATTTTAATTAAAAGTACGGTTTTATTAATAAACTGTTTTAAAAATTTAACTCTTTAAATGGAATGGGCATAAAGCTTATTAGCAACGTCACGATAATGATCAACTCTTTTTCAGGAACATTATTATAAATTTTTGAAGTGAAACTTCTTAAGGCGCTTGAGGGTAAAATCACAGACGAAACGCGTGATTAGCGTCACGAAGATGTGCAGCCTTTTTTAATGATAATTCGTTTGAAGCTTAGGTAGTTTTAATATTTACAAATAACATGTGGCATTTTATTATTTAATATACTACGCATTATTCTAAATTTTAAATTGAAAAAACAAAAAATAATTAATAATTTTGTATTTACAATTCGTCATTTGAGATTTCAATAAGTTATTTGTTTATTAATTTTCGACACTTTTAATATTTTAATGACAATTAAATTCCTAACATATCTTCCTTTTCCCTCGCTCTAAGTTTCGGAAATCTAAAGTTTAAGATTTGTACCAATGTAAACAAGACTTAAAAATTGATTTTCCAAGGAAGTAGGATTTTAATAAACATTTATTTCCGCACTTTTTATCTTCTCTTCTAGACAGTTTCGTGTATTCAAAAGTCTTGCAATGAGACCGCCTTTGCAACAAATTGCATGTTAGCTATTACGCATTCAATAAAGAATTTAATTATAAATCTAAGTTCAAAACACCAGACAAAAATACAAATTGAATTAGACAAAGGTCTAAAGGTCATGATCATACTTGAAAACAGTTACATTTTTTATCTTGACACAGAGATATTAATCTAAAGCAGCTTTTTATTCTGAAAGCACATTTAGGTAACTGATATAGGATGAGACTTTTTTAAGGACATCTTGAGCGAGGGAGAGTTCAATGGAAAATGGACATGTTGCTCGTGAACGGCAATTAGGGCGTCTTGAAATCTACTTTTCTCGAAAGCCAAAAGACTTGCTGTTGGGATAATGGTAACATCATTTCACACAGACATCATAACTCACTGTAATTTATCAAGACTCAAATGAAGTTGTAAGGTTAGTTTAATTTTTACACATCGACGCTGAAATCAAACGTAGTTACCCGAAAATCCAAAATTGTTCATAAAAATACGAGTATATATTTTGGACACTATTTATCATTTGTTCCTAAACAGATTGACTTTAGCAACATTATCCTAAAGTTTTAATACAAAATAATTTTGCACGTTATTGGGTGTTTCCTTTCTAGGTGGATATTATCCCTCAGATTGCCATTGTCAACTACCGGTTGACAAGGCCGATTTGAAGTAACTAGTAGTTGACATAAAAGGACAGTTCTCTCTCAAATCGGGCAATCAGAAATATAAGCATCTTTTTCTTATTAAGTCATAATGTGTTATTATCTATTTTGTTTCTTGGTAACTGACAATGGAAAAACCAACCATAAATCAGTTACAAAGTGACCGTTACTAACGGTGCGTGTGTGGCATCGAAGGTCGTTAAGTTTTTTTGTGGTATTTTATAAACTGTGAGTATTTATTAGCGATTATTTTGGTTTTTTATTATATAAGTGATGTGAATAACATTGAAAATCCTTGAGGCAAGTTTTTATGTAACTGATATCTCCGTTAAAAAGCGCGGACAAATTACGCGACCGGACAATCTAAGGGTCATAAAAGAAAGTTTTTCTATCTGTTTGTTCTCGACAAACACAAATCTGCTGCACAAATTGTCATGCAGTTTTCATCAATAGATACAGTGATACATGAACAAGGTTTATATAAATAATTTGCCAAGATATAATTGCTCGAAGTGACTGAAAATCAATTTAGATAATACAAAAATAATAAAACTCGTAAATCACGTCGGCAGGAGCGGCATAGAAATGAGATGGACAAATTGAAACTCTAAAAGGACACATCGAAACTTATAAAATAGACCAATTTTAAAACTCGTAAAATTTTCCAGGTAACTCTTTTATATCGCGGGTTCGATTTCTAGGCAGGCACCATCTCAAGCCAAAATATCTTTATTCATGTAGGCCTATTACATATATGAATCGTAAAATATCGTTTTTTTTTCCATATAATATTTAAATGAATGACTCATGATAACATTAAAGAACGACTTACAATCTAAAGTTACGAGGGTTTCTTCGCGCCTTGATCTGAGAAGAGCTCACAACAAACTCAGTAGGGTGTACGTTTTTTTTATATCATCATCATTACGATATATATTTTTAATTTATTCAATACCAAGTGTATCTTGATGTAGAGCAATTCGTTCACTCCCACGGTTTTTTGTCTCGTAAATATTCCTTCAAACTATAAATTGATTTCTTTTAATGAAAGATTTAAATACATAGACATCTTTGTAACTTCTTCTGGGAGTTTGTTATAGAAACGTATACAGTTGCTCTTGAATGACTTGTCAATTTTATGTAACCAACTAGAATTAATAGCAATTTATATAAAAAAAAAAACATTATCGTTGATTGCCCTTTGTAATCTATAATTGTGCTTTTGGTAAAACGTGAGGAAACCTGTATATTCGGAAGAATCCTGTGAAAAAACAACTTGCATATAAAGAGATTAATTTTAGATCTATGCCGTTCTCTGGCCTTATCCGCCTTTCGTTTGAGATTTGGGTCGTCTCTGGATCTAGGCTAGGTCTTTTGTTATTGTTGCCATCAATAGTAAATTTGGTCTACGCCCTTTTGGTTTTGCCTTTTTAAAAGCTCTTAAGGTTTTAAGAAGGCAATTATTTCTAACAATACGTCTGGTTCACGATTCTGATTCACCGACTTTTGATGATCTAATTTTTCAAGTAGAGGTGTTATCGCTTATACCGGTTTGAGATGATACGTTTTGTCAAATAAATAATAAGATTATCAACAAAGGAGGTATCAATCAAATCAATGATTGTTTGGTTCACAATTCAATATATGGAACTTAGAAAATTATTTATTCGAGTAGGTTTTACACTTCTGAATCGTCAAATATAGTTATTTTTATCGTCTCGTTTCCTATATTTATTCAGTGTATTTGTACCATATTTTAGTCTTAAATAGTGCAATCAATTTTCACCGCTTAACGTCTTTAATTTACACGGAATACTTGATAGCAATTAAAACTCAATTAGTAGCAACTCAAACACGAATACCTCCGTAATAAATTTCTAGCACCCTTTTACCTCGATAACTCTTAGCGTTTCGATAATATTAATAAGGGTTGGGACTGTATTATTTAACGGTTCATTAACAACTGACTCCCAAGTTCCTTTAAATATATAACTTTAGAAACCTGTTAAAATCGAACAGAAAGAAGCATACTTAACATAAAATTATATTGAAACAAACAGAGAGAATAGATACAATAAACCAAACAAAGAACTTAATTCGAAATGGGCAGGACACCTAACAATTACGCGGACGACACCTTCGTCACTTTGAGGAGGTGGCTCAGCTTGCCGAATTCGGAGGTAACTTGGTCATGGACAGAATTCGTAGTTTGGGTCTAGAAATTTTCGCTACCAAGACGGAAAGTCTGCTTTTCCACAGACCTCACAGGGTTTCTCCACATGGAGTTGCTTTGTCTTTGGGAGGTGCGCTGATTGAAGTAAAGGCTCAAATGAAATATTTAGGTCTAATTCTGGACCCCTCGGCCTGTGAAGCCGCACTGGGTACGTTACTGCCCAACGTGGGTGGACCGGGATCGCCCTGCAGAAATCATTATGCCGGAGTCATGAAGAGTATGGCACTATACGGCGCACTTGTATGGGTAAATTCTTTGACCGTTTAAAATACATAACTTTTGCGGAGAGCGCAAAGGAGAATAGCGGTCAGGGAGATACGAGCATACCCTACCGTGTCTTGGACGGCGGCGACACTCTTGACGGGTGATCCCCCACAGGAATTGCAGGCGGAAGCACAGGCGGCAACTTACCAATGCAGGGTTGCCGTAAGGTCTGGACGTAATTGTCTCGAAATTGACGAGGTCCAAAGAGTCAGGGCCCTTGCCGACAGGATCTTGATTCAAGCTTGGAAGGAAGATCTCGACACTCCCAGTGCGGGTGTGGTCACGGTGGTGGCGATTCGTCTTCGACCTCCATCTTTACGACCGCCTTAACGTGACGAAAATATATCCTGGATATAAAAAAAGGAGTAAAGGTTTCGAAGATGGGAGGATGATTTCAAAGAAGTAGATGAACAATGTTGGATGAGAAAAGGAAAGGATATATTGTTGTGGAAGACGGTAGAGATCCGAGATTCGATACTCGTCAGTTAAAACTTAAGAAATTGTATTTAATAACTACACTGATGGGACTAGACTGGTGGGAAGTTTCGGCCCAGACTAGTAACTAATATTACAGAAAATACGTGCCCTTTAGCAAAAAGATACGATGCTGTATGGAAAAAATAGGTTATATAACCGTATGGTAGATTATCATGGTAACATCTTAGACTGTATCAGGTGAGGTCACGGTCACGTTGTATTGCTTAATTGTCAGCAATAAATAAAAGGAGTTTCACGTCACGATTTCAAATAGAAATATTCCTAATAATAATTAGTTTTACAGCAGTTTTGAGTCGTTAAATATAGTACTTATCCATATTTCATTTCAATATATGAAGTAGATATTAAAGAACGACATAGAATCTAGTTTACGAGGCTTCCTTCACGCTTTGTTCAAAAAAGAGCCCACAAGAAAACTCAGATGGATGTCTCTTTTTATTATGATAATTACAATATATATGACGGAGAAAGCATAAGTTCCCGCCGACATCATCATTAGTGGGGTCCATAATTTAAACTCTAAACCGTGGGCGTCGGTGGGTAATATCGATACAATCAAACGCTTTATTAATTATCTCAGAGTATAATGTCCAATCACTTAATGCTCCCGATATCAAATTACACAATCGCATTAACTGGAACATTTAGGAATGCGTGACAGTTTCAATAGTCGACTACTCTGGCGGATCGTTTATCCAGAAATGTCGAGAACGCCGCCGGCCTGTGACTCATTAGCTCTGTCCAGCGCCGATAGATGGCGCTGGCGTACCGGAAACTATTTGATTCCGACTTATATATCATTAATTTATTTTATTACAATTAGAGCAAGCATTCACTTCCACTTCTTCTGGGATCAATGTCATGCAGTCAATTTTACATTTATTTTCTAAATTTTTTGAGGTTGATTCACTTTTCCTCGTAAAGTCTCAATATTTTTTGGATGTACAAGAAGTTTTCGCTTTTATTATTGCTACGTAAGATACGAATTTATAAATAGTTACCTCTAATGTTTCCTCATAAATATACAAAGATTAATCGATGGTTTTAATAGACAAATGGTTGTCTTAATGTACTTTATGCGTGTCTAGATATTACATTTCTAGTAGTCATTATAAAGATTGATAACTCTAAGGGTTTTGATAATATTAATACCGATTAGTGGACTGTATAATGTAATGGACTACAAACTCTCATGGGACCAAAGCGTGCTTTTACAATGGCCTAATAATATTACGAGAGCCCCGTAAGAAGGAATTGCCTCTCATTTCCTTAAGGGGATCTAGTGTGGAAATTTGAAAAACGCAAGATGCTCTTCTCCACGAAAGAACTTCAGGCAATCGGATCATTGAAGTAGATAATGGTTTTTGTATGAAGCAAGGAATTACTGTGCACGATATCTCAAGTTCTAATGAACCGATTTATTTCTCATTTGGAGTAAAAATTTTTTATATATTCCTTTATCGATTGAATCAAACACATCTCTATATTTTTAATTAAACTATAAATTGTAGGAAAACTGAATAAACAATCATTTTGTTCATATGGCCGCCATTTTGTGAATATTTATTCCTTTGATTTATCTGAGGGTACATACCTATAGCGGCATTTATCTTAATCAAGATTATTTCTTTCTTTTTATTTCTGATGATGTGAACCATGCACACTAAGATACTCTTTTATTGGGACACCTGCTAATAACTTTGTAAATATTGTATTTTATCTTATCGGGTAATATTTTATGCAATCTTGAAATATCAATAAACAAATAATAAAAAACTGTATAGTAATAATATATTTTGTTTTGTATGTGCAAAGCCTTAATTTACCAAACTGGAATCAAAATCGAGTTTACCAAAGGAACTTAAACTACGAATATTACGCCAGGACAGCAAAAATCTAATAAAACATACTTTTTAATGATTTTTATTTAATTAATAAAAGGTTAGCGCTTGACTCGCCTTTTTTTCGCTGGGAAATGCTTTTATGCACTGGCCCCGACCGTGTGTCAGGAGTGTGGGACTCGCCGAACAGGCAGACCTCTCAATACCCACTAAAACCTAGCACCAGGGGTTCAACTTTCGCATTCATCCCTGGTGTCCCGGATGAATCCGACTGATGATTCTCGACGATGGAAGGACTTACGCTTACAGACGCTGCCTTGTAGCCCGATTCCTCCGGCGATATGCGGGAGCATCCTTTGCAATCTCCTTTCTCGTTCGTGGGTCTCCTTCAGTGAGATGATCTTCTCACAGAAGAAGACCACTCCAACCCAGCACCTCTGACTAGAGAGCATCGAGCCTACAACGCTGTCCAGTGAGAGATGTTAAGTAATGAAACAGTCTAAGGTGAAAGCGCTAACCTGGTAAGAGATGGTGAACTTCTTATGTATTAAATATTAATACAAAACCGTGTAATAAATGGCATAAACAAACTTGTAATGCTATATCTTAGGACGAAGAAGGTTCAGAAATCATTTGTCGGGTTGAGAGTACGGATTTTAAAAAACATCCTTTTAGAAAAGGCATATTATAATTTTGAAGATAATTTAAGCGGTAAAGATGTTTGGACTTGATTACAGTTGCACTTCGAAGCTAAACACGTCGTAACTTACAAAAACTATATTTTTGAGTAACCGTTGAGTTTTTTGCCGGTTTCTTCTTAGGGGAATCAGTTTTCCAAACCGGTGGTAGATTTGTTACCAATATACATATTAATGACAATTCAAGAGAAATTGTCGAACCTACTTGGATAAACGTATAATTTTGAAATACAATTTCTGTCGACTGATTATTCTTACGAAATGCAATAAAGTCGTTCTATATCATTTATTTGAAATATGTCTGGGTCCCTTAGGAGTGAATTGCAACCATATTTTACACGTCTAATTCACTAAGCCGTTACTTACACCCATGTCGAATAGAGTTCACGCCCTAAAAGTTATGAAGATATTTGCTTTTCTTATATCCCTAGGATTTGTGACGGATTATCCCTTTATTAAACATTATCTTTTGACTCGTCGTGAATTATGTTTATACTCAATAGACGGGTCGGTGGGAGGCTTCGATCGTGTCTAGTTATTGCCTTAGCGAAGACGTACAGCCAACCAAAGATATTTGTGTTCCGGTACGATGCTGTGTAGAAACCATAAAAGGTAAATTGCCGATTCACAGATTAGCGTGCTTCCATCTTAAACTGTATCTTCACTTACCAACAGATGTGACAGCGATCAAGCGCTAACCTGTCAGAAGTAAATAAAATAAGATAAATTTTGTAAAAATGGTAAACCTAGTCGATGAATGCTGAGGTTATTAATATATAAAAGAGATATCCAGGTATCTATTGTTTCAACACGATATCTTTGGAACCATAAGGCGTAGAAATTTGAAATTTGGTAGGAACAGTCCTTTTGCCGAGTAGAGGTCAGCTAAGAACGGATTTTACGAAATTCCACCCGCAAGCGGGGTTGCGGGGGTGTTAAATATTGAACATCACGATATCTTTGGAAGCAACCGTACAGAATTGAAATATTGTAAGAACAGTCCTTTTGCCAAGTAGAGGTAAGCTAAGATTGGATTTTACAAAATTCTACTCGCAAAGGGTGTTGCGGGAGTGTTAACTCAATAGTGAGTCAATACTCATCACATAAGACGTAGAGACTTGAAATTTGGTAAGAATATTCCTTTTGACGAGTAGAGGTCAGCTTAAAACGGATTTTACGAAATTCCACCCCCAAGGGGGGTTGCGGGGGTGTTAACTATTGACTCACGATATCTCTGGAACCATAAGGCGTAGAGACTTAAAATGTGGTAGGAGTATTCCTTTTGCCGAATAGAGGTGACATAACAACGGATTTGACGAAATTCCAGCCACCAGGGGGTGGCGGGGGTGTTATACATATTTTTCTTATTTTTAAAATCAAATTGCCTAAATTAATAAAATTGCTACCCAAAAAACATTCCATGCAGACGAAGTTGCGGTTTGAGGTAGTATATATAAGAGATATCCAGGCATTTATTGATTCATCACGATATCATTCATTCATCATCATCAAAAACAACATGTAATTTTCGTTAATATTTAGTTAATTTATAGGAAGTATGTTGTTTAAGTTGTGTGCGTGAATGTGCGTGTGTTTGTTCCTTGATTTTAGTCAACCGAGACTGTCATTTTGCAGAAAGAGCTGCTGGGGAGAGAACACAACGCCGGGGGTAATTCCCCTCGTCCCAATCATAGGAGGGTATGGCATGCGTTTGCCCGCCTGCTATGCTTTACTTGAATGAGCCTTTTGTAGAGTGTATCTGAGGTGCCATCGGAGTCGAATGCTTTTGCGATCTTCTGGCCCCATATTTCAGGTGCAGCGGGCTCCGCTTGATTTTAGTGGGTATTCTGCAAACAGCGAGGCCCACACTCCCTACGTAAATGTATTTCCCAACGGATGTTTGTAAAAGGAGAAATGATTATAAATGACTTTGTGGAGTTAGCTTAATTCGTTGAGAGCATGACGATGGAAATTTTGTCAAGGATGTTATTAATTGACTTTGTGGACAATTTTGGACTGGTGGTTAAATAATAAGTTACAAAAACTCTTTCAGTACCGTCAAAAGTATAAATGTTTGTTTTACAAACACCTCGTTTGTATATGTATAGACCAGTGTGAAGTTTTCAAAACAGTCTCTAAAGGACTCGATCCTAAAAAGGGCGAATTTAGGAAATTTTCTAATTTGTCTTAAGACAGGTGGGAAGATTCGGCCGTTCTCGTTAAGAAAGAATATTATTAACAGGTAATGGAAGTTGGGTATCGCAGAACAAGCATAAAAGTAAAATAAATGCGGTAGAGATGAGAGCGTTGAGAAGTATGAATAGATCAAAACTGAGTGAGAAAGTAAGAAATAGTGTGATAAGAGAACGTTGTATAAAAGAAGATGTAGTGACTAAAATTGAGAAAGGTATGCTTAGGTGGTTTGTGCACGTAGAGAGAATGAACGAAAGGAGACCGACAAAACAGATTTATGAGTCAAGAGTGAACGGGAAAGTTGGATAGGAAAGACCAACGCGAACGTTTCTGGACCAAATCCAAGACATTTTAAATAAGGGCCAGGTCAAGAGCACTTTTAACCGACGAACTTGTATTAAAAATTTAATGGGAATGAAAGAAGCGAGATATGCGACGATTTGAAGGATTTAGAAAATTGACAAATTAATGAAGCCATCAACAATATGTTTACTGTTTAAACGGGTAGCCGGAGAGATCACTGCTCCGCGCTAGGGCTTGTTTCTAGAAACATCCCCGGCTATTAATTATTGTTGAAAGAGGTCTATTGCAGCGCCCGAGGCGAAGGAAGTTTTCAACTTCACACAATAGGGGTTGCATAAACTTAGCCAATTAATGTCTTAGACTATTTGATTACTTATTTTTAGAAATAAAGCCGTCAACATGTATGGTAACTGGTATTAGGTGGGGTCCCATGATTATGGGGAAAGTTTTACTTAGTAACCCTCAATATTGCAAAGACGGAAAGTTGTGTTACACGCGAGTTTATTGTCTTCCGTTAAGACGCGCGGGCTTCCGGCGGAAGACCATGACGAGGCGCTCGTGCAGCGATGTTCGCGGCATTTTTAGGGAGAAAAGAGAGGGGCAGTAGGTATTTAAAAAGAGATGGGGGCCGGACGGGGGGATATTCTCAGGAACTGCATAACGCAATACCAGCAGCATCCTTTTACTTTCCATATACAGGATTTCCACCCATGTGTTGTAGACATGCCACCTATCCGCCCAAAACGGTTCGAAATCTCTTTCCTGGTCCGAACTGCAAAACTGTGGAATACCCTGCCTTGTCCTGTGTTTCCCCCACCCTACAACCCAAATTATTTTAAGATAAGGTTGAATAAGTACCTTATAGGCGAGCGCGTACTGTTACATCAGTCAGCGATATATTGCCATAAAAATTGTAGCTCTGCTTCAAACAGTTAGTGGTTTTGGTAATTAGTCAAATTACTGTCCATAACTACGGACCTGGTGTCTGACTGCCGGTCTGGACTAATAGAGAGGCTAAGGTCCCGACCATTATAGTTGACGACAGACCTTTTGAAGGTCACGGAATAAAGTGATTCTAGTAAACCGTCAAAGTTGTGAGAATTATATAGACTTTTAAAAACACTGCGTGAATGAGGTCAAGTGCAGACCTATCATAGATAAAAAAATATCTTTATGCGTAACTACAGTCAAAACACTAATCTGTTAATAATAAGAAAGTGAACACATTATCTTGTACGAGATATGAAATTGTTCATATATAACGTCTGCTGGAAACAAAATGTTTCGATGACACACCATGCTTAATCATTTCACTTCATAAATCATGATAACGTTGAAGCCGATTAATGATAAAACTGGTTATTGACGTACTATTTTTGGACATACTGCCATAAAGATCGTCACCTGATAAAAATATATCGTAAATAACGTAACTTCATACAAGTATATAAAACTAGCTGTTTCCCGCGGTGTTACTGACACAATGGTGTGATACTAGCTTCTTTCACAGAGGGCTTTCTTTCGTTTTTCGCTTGGAAATTTAAGCACCAGGAGTATGGGGCTCGATGTCGACCAGTAAGTAGCAGCTAGTTAACGTCCCACAGCTGGGCACAGACATCCTCACTCCGAGGAGCGAGGGTTTTTAGAGCATAGACCCACCACGCTGCTAGTGCAACTAGCACTAGCAAGTGCACTATTCCTTCACCCTCATACCCCGATGTGACCGGAGAGAGATCAGGCGCAGGACCGACGGCTTAACGTGCTCTCCGAGGCACGGGGGTGGATCACACCGCCAACTTCCCCACTTCGGGCAAATATTGAGAAAATTTTAATAAGAAAACTCAATATTGATTTTTGAATTGGCCCAACCCGGATCTCGAACTTAAGGCCTCATGTCTGTAATCGAACATGCTAACCTCTAGACCAATGAGGCAAATTCTATGTATTTATATTTGAACGTTATATGCTAAGATGTTTCTTCCTTCCTACTTTACTTTAATATTCTGTTACTTAGTCTACATATTTGAAAGTTAGGTCTAAATGCAGCAATTTGTATGAAGCACCAGGTGTCGAAATAACAAGATTATGCTAAAATATTCTGCATCTCATCTCTGGAGTCTCTGAAGTCAACAGGTGCATGGGTTAATATTAAAAAAGTAATACTACTTACGATATGCCTAGGAAAAGTTTAATTTCATTGAACTGAATAATATATCTGACAAATAAATATTGCGATATACAAGTACATCTTTACGTAGACTAATATGAAGTTACTTCAGCTATCTATTCGCTTAGATCATTTAAACTATTCAACGGATTTTGATGCAGTTTTCAGCAATAGATAAAGTGATTCCAGAGGAAGATTTAAATGTATAAAAAATATACATTATTTACACAGAAAATCCCAGAAATTAAAAGATTTGTAATCTGATTTAACAAACACCTTTTTGTGCCCTCAAATTACAAACGCTGGCTAAACCATACGAGATGGATCAAATTAATGTTCTACGAAATTGTATATCTCAAAAATATCGATAAAAAAGTCTATGATGGTATATATTTATCTCTAAAGGATAACTCATAGTAATCATTTTTATCTTTTTCATATTAGAAAAAATATGTATTATTTACCAAGCTTAATTATACAATACAGTGACATTCTTTACTCATTTAATAACATTACATAAATGTTATATTTCTTGTAAATCGAAACTGCCCTTAAACGTATCTTAACAAAATGGATATTATAGAAGATATTAGAGATTTAAGAAGCTTAGCCACAGCGGCTGTCTAGCCGTACTTTTAGCTAGTGCATATATTAATCAGAAATTGTTTACAAAATTTATAATGAGAATTTAAACTTTACAGCCAATTTAGTAAAGGTTGTAATAAGTCATCCTTAAAAGATAGTAAAAGCGAAAAAGAAAAAACATCTACACCTAAAGAATAATCTCTCAAAGGTAAACGTCATTTAGTTGATAATCGGTACCGTGGTTAACATTGCCTAATTGTGGAGGTAGTTTAATAATTATTTTCAACTGTTTTCACTCGGAAATAGACTGTAACCCTGTAAGAAATATAATCACTGTGGAAGGCTGTGGCGACAAATGAATTGACGTCACCACCTTTTCAACTGCTGGCAACTTAGCGCTGGACTGTCATGACACCTGCTTGTAAGTGATACAGTCTGCGATGGAAGCGTTAACCTGGTAAAAGGCTATCTACCTCTTATGGATCTGGATTATCTCTTCTACACAGCATCGTACTGGAACACAAATCTCTTTGCTTGGCGGTACGCTTTTCCTAGTACGAGTATTTACAACTCAAATAGACCCAGTACTTCCAAAAATTAGCACGATAACCAGACAAATAAACTTCGTAGCTTATTATTAGTCACATTCAATCTTTTCCTGTGACTTCCTGATTGCAAAACTAGGAAAACTCATGTTTTAGTGGCCAGTTCCCGAAAGAGTGAATTTACATAGAAAATATTTAATACTATCAGACTCAACAACACAAAGTACACATGTCAGAAGAGAAACTTCCTTGGCAAACTAATTTTTAACTCTTGTTTATATTTACAAAATCTAAAACTGTAGATTTCCGAGTCTTACTGGGAGGGAAAAAGGAAAATGGACTAAAAGGGTGTCAACTGATGCTGACGAGGTCCAGAGGATCAGGTGTCAGCAGACAGAACACTGATCTAAAGGTGGCATGAAGATTTCGGATCTTCTACAGGGGGTCTGATCAAGGTGGAAGCGATCCGTCCCCACCTGGATAATTGGATATCTACGGGGCACGGGTCTCTTACTAACAGGCTGGTGCAGGTTCTGACCGGACATGGTTGTTTCGGCAAGAACCTGCATCAGAATGTTCGCAGAGAGGAAACATCTGCCTGCTATGAATGTGATGCACCTTAGGATTTAGTGCAGCACACACTGACAGAATGCCCAGCATGGGGACCCCAGCGACATTTATTGACGCTATTGGCCGGAGGAAGCCTTTCGCTGGAGGGCATAGTTGACTCAATGCTCATCGGTGATAGGGAATGGAGGGAGGCGGCCTCCTTCTGTGAAAGTGTGAGTTCGCTGAAGGAAGCACATAAGAGGCTCAGGGAGAACGCTGTGGATGCTCCTTTACTTCGGCGTAGGAGGAGGCGTAGATTTGCGTTTCTTCTTCCTTCTTCTTAAGTTTCCCAGAGGAATCTTCCGGAGTGCCAGGGTAGATTACGTCTAACCGATCTTCTGTTGTCCACAAAAGGATGCGGAGGGTATCGCTGTGTTTTATTGGGTATTCTCGTTTACCAGCGAGTCCCACACTCCCGATAGAATTTTACTCTGATCGCGGTGCATAAAGGCAAACGCTGGCGCCATCTATCTATCGGCGTGGGGCTGAGTCAATAACTGACAATCCGGCACGCGTCTCCCCATCACCCGAGAGGGTGACGGCCCGTTGGTGCAGACGACTTTTAAGACTGTCGCATTCCTAGCTATTATTATAAATGAGTTTGTGTAAATTGATATCGGAAACATAAAGTGATTGAAAATTATAATCTGAGTTAATTACTAAAGTGTTTGATTGCACCAACATTACCCACCAACGCCCACAGTATGGAAATTATGGAAGCCATTAATGACGATGTCGGCGGAGAACCCTACGACATATAGCTTTCAATAAGCTTTCTTTTTATAATTACTAATATCTTTACTATATACGAGTATATAGGTCACATATAGATGGCCCACCAAATATTACGCATCGCACATAAAATTAGTTGGGTGTGTTATTCCCTTGACTCTACTTATGATATCCTATCACGAGATCTGGTATGCTATTAATAAAAATAAAACTAACAGCTTCCCTCGGTTTTACCCACTTACTTTCTAATCCTCTTAAAGTTTGAGAAAATTCTAAAAAGATAAAGTTTTAGATCTTTGATTGTATGTTGTTTTAACGTCAGAAAAATCGAGAATCATTCATGAGTGCCAAAGTAAAGTGCGATTACAAATTCACGCCACTTCTACTTATTAAAAGGGCCTGTTAGTGATCGAAAAGAAAATAAAAAAATACCGGTCGTGCCATTTATAGATCGCTCCAATTAGGCCACCCTCAGTCCCAACGCAATTATAGGAATATTGATTATATTTGTGGACCATATACCTGGAAGACCTTGTCTTTGCAACACGTGTAAAATATTAGCACTACGTTGGAGAAATTCTTGCATAACGGCCTCACTGGCGCAGTGGTGCGAGTATTCGCTTTGCTAGCGGAGGTCCCGGGTCCCCGGTAGGACGAATTTAGGAAATTGTATTTTCTAATTTGTGTGAGTCTGGACTGGTGGGAGGCTTCGGCCGTAGGTAGTTACCACCCTACCAGCAAAAACGTACCTCCAAACAAAGAGATTCGTGTTCCGGTACGATGTTGTGTAGAAACTGTAAGGGGTATATCACCTCTTAACAGATTAGCGGGCTTCCATCTTAGACTGTATCATCACTTACCATCAGGTGAGATCACAGTCAAGCGCTAATCTGTCAGCAATAAAAAAAAATATATTCTTCTCTAATAATTAAGACATTAAAATTGCCTATTTAATAAAGAGTAATAAGACGATCACAAAAATCCTTACATATTATATATATATACATAAATACATAGCATCACGCCTCATTCCCATAGGGGTAGGCAGAGACCACGTCCTTCCACTTCCCACGATCTTTGCATATCTCCTTCGATTCTTCTATTCTCATTAACCCTTTCATACAAGTTCGTCGGTTTAGAGTACTCTTGACTTGGCCCTTGTATAAAATGTCCTGGATTTGCCCTTCCAACTTTCCCATTCATTCTTGACTTATTAATCCTTTTAGTCATTCTTCTATCATTCATTTTCTTTACGTGGCATAACCATCTAAAAATACCTTCTTCAATTTTAGTCACTACATCTTCTTTTATACCAAATCGTTCTCTTACCACACTATTTCTTACTTTGTCGCTCAATTTCAACCTACTCATACTTCTCAACGCTCTCATTTCTACCGCATTTATTTTACTTTTGTGCTTCTTCTGACATACCCAACTTTCACTATCATACATAAGTGTTGGCACCAACACTCCTCTATGCACAGCCTGTCTGGCCCTTTAAGACACCATCTGAATTTTCATAAAGGCGTGCAGATCACCATTTACCATATTCCCGGCACTGGCTATCTTTTCAATATCACTTTTACATGTTCCATCTTTTACAAAATAGATCCCAAGTACACAAATTCTTTTACCTCTTCCACTTGTTTCCCATCTATCAAAATATTACCATTCATCATAAATTCATCTCTTTCAAAAATTTGCATAGGTCTCACGTAATGACCTCCGCAGGGCTCGATCTTGCGCCGCCTAGCTGCAGCGCCTACCGGCTCTTTATATCATCAGTCCACCTTGGGGGGATCTGCCTAAACTGCGCCGTCTGGTGTGAGTTCGCCACTCCAGCACCTTCGGCCCCCAACGTCCATCGATCCTTCGAACTACGTGCCCCGCCCATTGTTACTTCAGGTTCGCGATTCGTAGGACTATGTCGGTGACTCTGGTTCTACTACGGATCTCTTCATTTCTGATTCGATCACGTAGAGAATAGCCCTCTCCAACGCACACTGAGTGAGTCTGAGCTTCCGCATGAGGCCCATAGTTAGCGTCCACGCCTTAGAACTGTAGGTCATCTGTGGCAACACGCACTGTTCGAAGACTTTGGTCTTCAGGCACTGAGGGATATCGGACGACAATAAAGTATTTCAAATAAATCTTTTCTTTAATATTATAAAAGGAAGTGTCGCATTTTGAATATATAAAACTACTGGACCGATTTAAATATGTATTAGTTAGAAATATATTCGTTGTACAGTAAAATCTGTGTACTGATAACATTATAAATGTAAGTGTGTAACTAATAATCTGAAAGGAAGTGATTAAAAACTAAGTGAAATAAAACTTTTAAGTTAACGAAAAAAATCGATAGTCCGACTTGGTACTTTCCACTGCCACGAGATCGGAATCTACGCAGGTGAAACCGAAGATCAGAGAAATCCTTACATATTATTAAACAAAGTCCAATGGGATGTCTGTCTCAGAGTTCGTGATAAGCTGTTTACAAACTACTCAACAACCTTAAAAAAAAACTGCTAGGTAAAATTTTGGGTGGGATTTGGGTCATGCAGGTTTTATGAAGTGGAGGCAGGTCTCGGGAAGAATTTGCGATGCCAGAATGCCCCTCAAACTATAGTATACATAGTAACACCTATCATCCTGTATGGATCAGAGTATTGGGCCACCAAAGGGGAGAATGGAAGGAAATTGGATACAGCGGAGATGCGAATGTTGAGATGGATGTGTGGAGTGACAAAATTAAATAAGATTAGGAATGAGTATGTAAGAGGAAGTGTAAAAGTAGACCGAGAAGTTAAGGAGTGGAAGGCTATCCTACCCTATAAGCCATGTATGATGGTAAGCGGCAGGGCCGGGAGAGAGCGACCAAAAAAAATGTGGTTGAACCATGTGAAACAGGATATGTGTGTAATGGGTGTGAATGAAGAAATGACAGCGGATAGAGTGAAGTGACGAAAGGAAACGTGCTGTACCGGTCCGAGTCCGAGTGGGATAAGGGCAGGAAAATGATGATTTGGGTCTTATCGATTAATTCAAAATTTTAATACGTAAACCTTAATTAAGCAGGACAATCGCCTTCAAACATCTGTGTTTATAGGTCATTTCTATTAGCCCTCCCTCAGTCCCAACGCAATCATCGGTATATTGATCATATTTCATCGCAGTGTATTTCAAACGATCTGTCGACGTGAGACTTTTACGATGTAATAAATAATACTTGGCATATTATTGGAAGTTAATACTTTCGCTATCGTGATTTTTCTATCCTTACTATTAGTTTACATACTCCCTATATATCTATATATATGTATAATTTTTATTTGTATTACAGTGACCTCCTTCTTAACCGCTGGTCCGATTTTCTTGAAATTTTATGTATGTCTTCCTGTGGAATAGCTAATATAATAATAAAGTATGACCTATAGCAATATATACTAATGTATAGCAATATACATTAACGTATAGCAATAAACATCTACTTATAGCAATATAAATTAACGTATAGCAATATCTATTAACGTATAGCAATATACACTAATGTTTAGCAATATTTATTTATTTATTTATTTATTTATTTATTGGTAACCCAACAGCGTTTTAACAAATTGTTACATAGAATAATTAATATACTTATAGCAAAATACATTAACGTATAGCAATATATACTAATGTATAGTAATATACATTAACGTATAGCAATATACATTAATGTATAGCAATATACATTAACGTATAGCAATATAAATTAATGTATAGCAATATAAATTAATGTTTAGCAATATAAATTAACGTAAAGCAATATACATTAACGTATAGCAATATAGATTAAACTATAGCAATTTGCAAATATTCCTTTAACTCAAAAGTTGAGTTTAAAAAATACAAAACTGCTTTTTCGAAACAGGAAACAATAACAGGATAATGGGTAAAAGACAACAGCAAAAGACAGGTGCAAAAATAAACTTTTCACTGAAATAATAGCGAACCTGTAACTTTTCTTACAATATTCCGAAGGGAAATTAATGTTTTTCCCACAATGTTACAAGAATATTTTAATACGAAACCATAAATCTACTTGCTCAAGTATTTCTAAGATATAAAAATAATGTAGCAAGAGGCAGAATAATAGAACTAGTAAGAATGTTTTTCTATAAAATCTGAAAGTAATTCCAAGTTTCTACGCCCTAACAATATGAACTTTTTAAGAGAAACGAAAAGAAACTACACTAACAAGCCATTCTCTCAAGTGATTCCCACGTAAGATTCTCGCGAACTTATCTTTAAAGTATAAGGACAATATGTCTAAAACACTCAATATTGTAAATAAACTGACATTTTGGAAGTCAAAATAATAAGTTGGTGTGGTTGTGTAATATGCACGGCTGTTTGTTGTACATGAAAACATCTCATTATGGGGCTTCCCCTCCGCTGCACGATATGTGCTTCAGTCCTTACTTAGCGTATTAAATTATTTGATCTTTTAGCTATCCAGTGGTGTAATTGATATCGGATGGAGTGATAGATATAAAGCTAGAACACCAACCTGTATCCCACGATTTTTTATCATTCGATATTCTGAACAAATACACTTAAGAAGGAACAGATATCCTTCTTCTTCAAAGATACTAGAACCCTGAGTAAGCCTGAGACTTTTTTTATCGCTGAGAAATGCTTTTACGCACACCGTGCTATCGAAATGTGGAAAACAAGCACTCCGACTAGTCGGGAGTGTGGGACTCACAGTCTAGCAGAATACCCACAAAAACCCAGCGGGCCCTCGTCATCCTAAAGTGGGACACCAGCGGGTCGCTGGTGTCATGCCAAATCGAGGTTCCGTGGAAGGAGGCGCGCATAGCCGCGCTTTCTGCAACAGATAGCAGGAACGTCAGGAACCATACCCCGCTCTATCTCACGAGCTTCCTTTAGCGAGATAACAGTCTCGTAAAAGGAGGCTACGGCTCTCCACCCTGATTCGCTGGCGACCATCGCACTTACTATGCAGGCCAGCAAAAGGTCAACTCCAATCAGTGACACCAAAAGATGCCGCCGAGCGTCCCACGCTGGGCATTCCGCCACGGTATGGTGTGCAGTGTCCACTGGAGCACCACACTAATGGCAAATAGGCGATTCATTTCGGCCAGCAATCTTATGCATGAACTTCCCGAAACAGAGTAAGCCTGAGCCTGGTCAAGAACATATTTTGAACTATCAGATTTTTCTAGAGTAGCATAGTAGGTACACCTTTTTTAACCGAATTCAAAAAAAGGGGGAGTTTATCAATTCGTCTGTATTTTTTTGTAAGTTACCTCATAACTTTTGACTGGGTGAACCGATCCTCATGATTCTTCTTTATAATAAATAAACTACCTCATTGATATAGTGGTTAGCATTTTACTACATGACTCCCAGTTCGGGACAATTTAAAAATCGATACTGACTTTTCTATTAAGATTTTCTCAATATTACCCATCACCCAAAGTTGGGAAATTGGCGGTGCGATCTACCCGCGTGCTTCGGAGAGTACACTAAGCCGTCGGTCCTTCCACTGATCTCTCTTCGGTCGTGTCGGATTGCCGTCACGTCGGACTATATGAGAGTGAAGGAATAGAGTGTACACTTGTGTACTATGCCTGCCAATCCGCAATTAGTGAGGAGGCCTGTGCCCAGCAGTGGGACGTTAATGGGCTGCTACTTGCTTACTTACTGACAGGTTAGCGCTTGACTATAATCAGACTAGATGGTGAGTAATGATACAGTGTAAAAAGCACGCTGATCTGGCAACAAGCAACTTACCTCTTATGGTTTCTATACTAAACTCGCAGCAATGCGATAGCTGAAATATAATATCTCAGCAAGTGAAAATAGCAAAATCGATATCCTAGTAGAGTGAAATACATGCACAATTAAGCTAGCGTAACCCATTTACCCATTTACTGCAATTGTAATCCCGACCTTTAACTTGCTACGCGAGCATTAGTCCTTGACTTGAACCAACTGCTATACAATTAACCGTTTTCTTCTATCCGATAAGGAAGTAGTTTGATGAAAGATAACATTACATTTTCTCTTTAACGTGGTTGCTATAATTTCGCATATTACTTGATTCTCTTACCACCTAGTAAGAAGTGATGGTTTCTACGCAATTATTTTATTTAATAGCACTTATTTGCTGGTAAAATAAGAAAGTATAATTCGCTAAATTTGTCCCTCCACAAATCAAACCTGCACTTTTATGTCCATTCTATCATGTATATAATAAATGTTAAAAAGAAAGGGGGAGAAGGGGACTGAACAGTTCAAGAAATCTTATGTCTCAAAGATGTAAATAAATAAATTAAAGCTAATTGAGAAATCGTTCGATAATTTGAAGGATAACCTAGAGGATAAACGCGTGGGAATGAATGAAATGCTCTCATCGAAATGGAATAAGTTACAAATATATATTGTCATGATGATGAGATAAAAAAAGATACCCGACTGAGTTTGTTGTTGGCTTTTCTAATAACAATTAACTCGATGGAACCCTAGTATCTTTATAATGTAAGACGTTCTTTAATATCATCAGTCATACATTGAAATAACATCTGAAAAAAACTATATTTAACGATTCAAAAGTGCAGTAAAATCCTATATGAATAAAGAATGTATGTACCTTTACGTTGGGATCAAACATTGCCAGAATCATTGTTAATTGAAGGATGGTCCTGATCATTTGTCCCACTGGGAATCGAATTTGAGAAATCTGTTAACGAAGCCAGTATTCGTATTATAACGCCATCAAATATTTAAACGGTCACAGTATCATTTATTACCATGAAAGTAGAATTAATGTACAAAAACCTCCCTTAATTATAATGACGTGTCTTTTTTCGTGACTCCTCTAAAAGTCAATGGACAGAAGCCAACAAATTACTGTGGGTAGGTTAATCTTGATTTATTAGATCCTTTGTCGGAGTGTTCGGGGAATAGCAGCCGCTTTTTGAACACAAATATCAAATTTATTCACTTAAATAATATCTAAATGCTATTTAAATATAGAAACAATGTTTTAGGTTTCGAAGCTTTCTTTTGTAAGTGAAGTTTCTTTAGACGCATGTGTTTTTGTGGGTTTTGAATGAGACTAAACAATTTTGTAAATTAGAATACCAGATAAGTAATTGAATGTACATCATCTATATAATAGCTTCGTTTAAACAGTTCAACCAGAAACGCTCTATTTAGCATGCTGATTGCTCCGACTCAAAGCTTTCCATACAAAGCGATTGCAATCTGACGTTAGGAACTCATTGCGAATGCACCAGATTCAAATGTTTTGAATCCACAGATTACAAATGTCATCTAACATTAATAATCTATTAATCTATATCTATAGTTGTTCCTTCATGTCTAAAGATCCTAGTAGGATCCTAATCTCGAACGAGTCCATGTCCTCTACCTATTTCTGTTGATATGTAGTATCCGCAATTTCGCTCAGCAGGTCAGGCCATCAAGTTGTTGAACTGTGTCAAGATCTTTTTCCGTTCATGTTGTTCGTTTTTATCAGCTTTTCCAAACTGCAGTCCTTCTCGCCTCATGATGTGTGGATCATAGGCTAACCTTGATTCTAAGCTAACAGAATACTTAGCATGCGCCTCCAACACCATCTGGATCCATATCCACATCTGGAGCATGTGTGACATGAAAGTTACGAGTCTCTGCAACTCATTTTGAGGTGAGAGGGTATTGGGAAAAGAGGTGTAGGAGAAAGAAATCCTGGTGTAGAAACATCGGCCACTGGATTGGTTTGAGAAAAGCCGCTGAATTCTCCCCCTAAGAATAAGAAGGAATTCGTGAATCTGACTGCAAACGTTCTCTAGTGAGAGGCACAATAACAAGAATATGAAGATAATATGGAGCAGTTAGAAATCAAAAAACCTTATTTAAGTCTTGATGGATTACAAAATGATCGAGACCTTAGTAGTACTCCGTTATCTATATTACGTTAAGTATGAATTAATTTCAAAAGTAAGGACTGGACGGAAAACCTCCTAAATATAGAAGGATATTTATGAGTTTATCCTCCAAATCGTTAAGATGAAATAAGTCGCACTGGGACATGTTCTTAGACACGACAGATACGAGCTTGTACAACTCATATCGATGTGAAAGGGTATTGGGAAAAGAGGTGTTGGAAAAAGAAATACTGGGGAAGAAACATCCACGACTTGACTGGTATGAGAAACCCCGCTAAATTTTTCTATAAAGAAAGAGAGGAATCCGTGAACTTGACTGCCAACTATCTCTAATAAAAGAGGCACGATAAGAACAATAAAAACCCTGGCTTTCATTCACGACGGATTTACCAAATGATCGAGGTTTTAGCAGTACTCCGTTGTCTATTTAAGTTCAGCAAGAATGGACGGAAAAGCTCTTATATACAAAACTTCTAGTTGAGAAACATTCGCCATTGGCTGGTGTAAAATACGCCACTAAACTTTTCCCCAAGGATAGAGAAGGATTCGGAAACCTGACTGCCACTCTTCTCTAGTAAGAGAGCCAGGAATAAGGATAAGGATAAAATATGAATGAATTAATGAAACTCTAGGTTTCATTTACGATATATTCCCAAATGATCGAAGGCTTTGCAGTAGTCCGTTATCTTTATTACGTTCAGTATGAAAGCACATAACCTCCTACGTGAGCGAGCAAACTCTGATATTTAGCGCACGTTCGTGATCAATTAGAACATTCTACGAAATTGGATTTTCAGCTTTCTATATTGGATAAAATGAAGAAAATTTTAAATTTCATTTCACGTTAACAAGATTATTTCCAAAATTAATATCGTTAATGCAAGACCGCTGTTAACCGGGAAAAAACATACGGTTCACCAGCAGTTGTATCTCCCCTTTTTTAATCTTTGATATCTTCTAAAATATTCATTTTAATGTATATCTGTTACAGACAGGTTTGATCTACACGAAACGTACAACTTATGTAATGTATTTAATTGGATAAGAAATAATACTGTATTGTATAAAATAGGTTGGTAAATAACACATTTTTTTTGTAATTTATAAAAGATATTGCTCGGTTTTTCTGTACTATATGTATTATACATACTAATCTTCATTTTGAATCATACTATATATTGCTAAAAACTAATAAATTCCGTTAAACAGTGAACCTGCAAACAGCGGAAGCGACTTAATTTTATAGCATTTAAAGATTAAAATACACCAAATACAGGTAAATCTAGTAGGATAAGAAATAATTTAAGTAATAAAAGTGAAAAATCAAGCTTTTACCGGTTAATTTAAAAAAATACTTGAATTTCTATTGTTTTTGACGTAAATACGTCTTTATAAAAACGAATGATAACAAAATCAGGGGATACAGTTTGATGTTGTAGCTGCATGTACATCACCTGCATCAGAAATTCAATGACACCAATAGATAGCTAAAGGATCAAAGAATTTATTATGCTAAGTAAGGCGTGTAACACATCGCGTGCGGCGAAGGGGGAAGCCCCGTTACAAGAGGTATTCACGTACTACAAACGGCCGTGTCCATAACACAGCTACCCCTCATTTTTATTTAATTGTATTAATCAATCAATATTATATTATTCCTGAATACATATAATATATTTTTATGATTGTAAAATGTATGTTGATATATGATTTATAAATGGCAGAGGCCGTAACAACTTTTTAATACCTATAAAGTTTTTTAAAAGATCTTATTCTATTTATTCTAAGAAATAGCATGGTATTTTCATTATACTTGTATATAGTCTGTACTAATTCAACCTAAAAGGATTCGTCGGGCCTTTAAAAGGCGCTCTTTTTATATTTACATTCATTTCCGAACTGCAAAGCCGTGTACGTGATGCTGAATCGGTAGTCTTTGAAATTTAGCGCACGTCCGTGACCAATCAACTGATTTCCAAATTTCTATGGTTTTTTTGTTTTTTCATAGATTGCAACACTCTTTGTATAGTCTATAATACACAACCTAGATAGGTGAATGAAATCCAGTTCATGTATTAATATTTTACTTAAAAATCGACGTGCCACAAAACTGTTATTGCACTTAACACTATATAGGTAATATCTACAATATATTGCACTTCTCATAAATTATATATATTTCGAAGTGCAATAGTCTGTGGATCGCTGGCGCCTTCTGTCTATCGGCGTGGGGCAGAGTCAATAAGTGGCTGTCCAGCGCGTCTTTCGGTAGTTCTCGGGCGATGGTCCGCCGGCGCGGTCGACTTTTGAAACTATCGCGGTCCTAGCTATTATTATTAATTAGTTGGTGTAAATTGATATCGGGAACATTAAGTGATTGAACATTATAATCTGAGTTAATTAATAAAGTGTTTGATTGTACCAGCATTCCCCATCAACACCCACAGTATGGAAATTGATGTGATTTATGATTGATATAATAGTCTGTGGAACGCTGGCGCCATCTGTGTATCAGCGTGGGGGCAGAGTCAATAAGTGACAGTCCGGCCCGTCTCTCGGCAGTTCTCGGACGGCGGTCAGCCGTAGTGGTCGACTACTAAAACTGTCGCGTTCCTAGCTATTATTGTTATTGAGTTTGTGTAAATTGATATCGGGAACATTAAGTGATTGAACATTATAATCCGAGTTAATTAACAAAGTGTTTGATTGCATCAACATTACCCACGAACGCCCACAGAATAAAATATTTAAATAATGGATCCCATTAATGACGATGTCGGCGGAGAACCCTACGCTCCTGTGCTTTATGCTTCTCTCTTATTCTCCGACATATATATATTTGTATTTATTACATTTCATAACTTGAGAACGGCTGGACTGGTTTAGCAGAATAACTACGTTAACACACTTTTTGACTCATGACAGAATTCTGTTCATTTCAAAAAGGTTTTGTGTTTTACTTAATATGGTAATAACTTTTTACTTTGAATACTAAAAAAAAATGATGAAATCCTTTATATTTCAAGTTTTTTTACGTGTTATTTTTGGAAAAATCATAGGAACTTTATTATATTTTGTTAAAAAAAAGGTGTTGTAGCAGCCTGTTTCCACTGCTGAGGTCAGACCTGTTCATTCACAGGAGATAGGAGTTTTAAAAACCCACCACTCTGGTCCCCTGGGTGTATACAGGTGAAGTTTTGCTTAACCGAAAAATACAATGATGGATTGAAGTGAGCAATCAAACACATATTTCTATTGATAAAGAAAAAACAAAGTAGTGCCTGTCCAGGATTCTAATTCCTGACTTCTCTGAAGGCAAGTCACACCACGGCTCGAATTTGTAGTAAAGGAATTTTTTTTTAATATTAAGATTTTCGCAACGAACGCTAGAAACAACTTCACACTCAATTACGTTGCACTTGAAGAAATGAAACGAGAAACAATAGCAATCTAATGAAAATGTAAGCAACATGCAACAATGATTATACGATGTAGACGAAAAAATGAAGAGAAAATGTTATTCCACGCTCAACTTGTACATACCAAAACACAATCTGGCTTTATAAAATATGGAAGGAATAGTCTGCGGATTCAACGTACAGAAAAAGGTGATTACACCTCATCCTTAAATAAATCAAAGTCTTTTTGTAAGCGATTGACTCAAAAACTACTAAAGAGACTTTCATGTAGTTTTCACCAACAGGTAGAGTGATGCTTGATAAAGCTTTAAGTATAATTTATCAAGTTTTTGCGTAAATCAGTTGAAATATCACGATAATTGTTGCAAGTATCAGAAAAATTCAAACCGGGGAGCTTTTATCGAAAACTCCGCCGACACGTCTGTCTGTTTTTAAGCAATAAACTCAAAAAATACTGAACAGAATTTCATGTAGTTTTCACTAACAGGTAGAGTGATTCTTAAGGAAGGTTTATGTATATATATTTATTAAGGTTATGTGTATATTGGATAAAATATCACGATAATTGTTGCAAGTACTAGAAAAATTCAAAGCGCTGGGGAGCTTTTATCGACAACGCTGCCTACGCGTCTGTCTGTTTTTACGCAATAAACTCAAAAAATACTGAATAGAATTTCATGTAGTTTTCACTAACAGGTAGAGTGATTCTAAAGGAAGGTTTATGTATATATATTTATTAAGGTTATGTGTATATTGGATAAAATATCACGATAATTGTTGCAAGTACTAGAAAAATTCAAAGCGCTGGGGAGCTTTTATCGAAAACGCTGCCGACACGTCTGTCTGTTTTTACGCAATAAACGCAAAAAATACTGAACAGAATTTCATGTAGTTTTCACTAACAGGTAGAGTGATTCTAAAGGAAGGTTTATGTTTATATATTTATTAAGGTTTTGTGTATATTGGATAAAATATCACGATAATTGTTGCTAGTACTAGAATAATTCAAAGCGCTAGGGAGCTTTTGTCGAAAACGCTGCCCACGCGTCTGTCTGTTTTTACGCAATAAACTCAAAAAATACTGAACAAAATTTCATGTAGTTTTCACTAAAAGGTAGAGTAAAACTTAAGGAAGGTTTATATATATAATTTATTAAGATTTTGTGTAAACTGCTTCAAATATTCGAAGAGTTTGTATTGAAAACGCTACCTACGCGACTGTACGTTAGCTTGTAAGCAATAAACTCAGAAATACTAAACAGATTGTTATACAAATTCCACTAACAGATACAGGGATTCTTGAAGTTTAAGTATATACCTTTTCAAAGGTTTATGTTCATTGATTGTAATATAAAGATAATTGTTGCAAGTGTCGGAAAAATTCAAACAGCCGGGGAGCTATTATCGATAACGCTGCCTTATCCCTTCGAATTACAACCAAACAATTTGTGGTAGGATAATTTCTGTTCATAGACCTAGAAAACAATTTATTATGGCATTTATCTTTTAATGATAACTCGCAGTAACCATTGTAAATTTCAACCATACGATCACGATTAATGCGATGGTTTAAATCAGAGGTCTAGTTTTCCTTTCTCTCTTAGACTCTCAATTATGAAATTACGCAGGTTAGCTGGTATAGCTTTTGCAGATATAAATCACCAGGTTAATACCCTTGCATCTTAGAATGTAACACCATTAACCTGGTATTATAAAAAACTGCAACACACATTAACCGACTATTTTTATTCTCTCCAATATTTAATAATTATACACAACGTAAATTTATTCAATGTAACACTATTTCTCTTCAAACAATTACACCGCAAAGCAGCTCGAAAGAGGATATTAACAAAATTGCTCCGTTCGTTAAAGTCACCTCGTATATTCCATATCATGTTGTAATATTACGCAATGTTTTTAGTATAATAAGTCTAGTACAATAATTATCAACGGTTCAGAGCTATGATCCAACTATCTATAGTCTAACACTGGTGAGATTAGAGTCGAGCGCTAACTTGTCTGCAATAAAAACGTCATAATCCAATAATCTAGGAACTAGATAAGACCCTTAAGGCTTAAGGAGGTTTTAAGTAAAAGCTTGTCCTGTACGAACATGACCCGAATACGTCAGTAGGGACAGTTGAATACAAAGCACGGTATTTCTAAGAGCAATACCCTCTTAGGTGCAAAAGGTTAAACGTTTCAGTTTTGGAGATAAGCCAAATGGAGCGAGGTTTAGTGGCAAGTATGTATGTAATAATAACTCTAGCATCTAAACCTGAAAATAGCTGTATTCATGCGAAGAAATATCACTCGTCTTACCAATTTAGAGCATGTATAAAAATTTTAAAAACAAAATCAGTCCAGTCGTTTTAAAGTTTTCATAGATCTCTATACGTTCTTTTTGAATACCAAATTTGCCATGCCATATTGAAGTCTGTCTGCTTTCCAACTCATTTTACAATAAAATATTTTTCTAGGCGGTACTGATGAGAGGCCTTGGCCTTTAAGAGGAAGATTACCTTTCCAGATACTATCTACTTCATCTTTGACTATATTATAACTTACTATCAAATGAGATGCGTCGCTTCAACCAATGGACTGTTGGACATAGATCTCACCTAATGATGTCCACAAGGTCCGATCTTGCGCCGCCTGGCTCCAGCGGATACCGACCCTCTTGATGTCGTCGGTCCACCTTGTGTGGGGTCTTCCTACACGGCGCCTTCCGGTGCGGGATCTCCACTCCAGCACCTTAGGGCCCCAACGTCCATCGGTCCATCGGACTATGTGCCCCGCCCATTGCCATTTCAGGTTCGCGATTCGTTCGACTTTGGTTCTGCTATATATCTCCTCATTTCTGATTTCACCTCGTAGAGAAACTCCGAGCATAGCCCTCTCCATTGATCTCATAGAGAAACTCTGAGCACGCTGAGTAAGTCTGAGCTTTCGAATGAGGCCCATAGTCAGCGACCACGTTTCGAAGCCGTAGGTCATCACTGACACACGCACTATTCCAAGAGCTTCGTCTTCAGGCATTGAGGTATATTGAACGAAAAGATCTGTCTTCAGATTGATTACAGTCAACTTATAAAATAAAAGTTTTAAGAATAAAACTCTCGATTTATACTCGTCGTAAAACAAAGATGGCTTAGATGAATTGGGAAATGTGGAAGGTGAAGACCAAAGCGAATGTTTCTGGACCAAATCCAGGGCATTTTAAATAAGGGCCAGATCAAGAGTACTCCTAACCGAGGAACTTGTATAAAAGGTTTAATGAGAATGAAAGAAGCGAAGGAGATATGCAAGGATCGTGGCAAGTGGAAGGACGTGGTCTCTGCCCACTCTCTATGGGAATGAGGCGTGATGCTTTCCTACGTAATTTGTTACATTCGTCTCTTTTCCCAATAGCGGATCAACTATAAAAATATGGGAGTCAATAAAAAAATAATGCGATATCTCGAAAACTGTTTGCTCTTTGTCTAGGAACGCACTTATCCACTTTCACACAGGATCCTTAATTTTGCGGGTAATATCATGGGAAACAGCTAGTCTTATGTACAGTAATAAAAATCTAACAGCCAAAGCGCCTACCATTTAAGTATGATTTGGCAGTTCTCGAGAAGGGGTTGAATTGTTCATATTTGGATGAACGCCAAGTCTGGAGGCAATAAGTTGTGTTATGCGATGGTGTGCAAACAACGAGACCGGATTACATTAGATACACAATATAACGTTGAAACCATTAGACACTTCATTCAATATATTACACACATGGAGACACATCTCGCTCTCGTATATATTAATGGGGTAAAGTGACATATTTGCACAAACTACGCTACAATATATCTAAGGTATGTTGGTGTAAGAAGTAAGTAATAGCCCAATTAACATCCTAACACCCACAGGTCTTCTTAATCATAGGAGAGAGGGTTTTGGAGTAAAGAACTACCACACTGTTCCACTGCGGAGCCTTAGACTACTCATGTCAACTACTGGTTGACATAATCTTTTCCGTTCCCGTATCGGCTACTAGGTGACATGGGCCAATAGCTGTTTCGACTCGGGCGATCAGAAATATAAGCATCTCTTTCTATTTAGGTCATAATGCGTATTATCTATTTCGCTTCTCGGTATACTTCGTACCAAAATATTCGTAGACGTAACACCAGTCCATAGAGAAAGATTAAAATAAATCAGTTACAAAGTGACCATTATTAACGATGCATGTGTCGCGTCGAAGGTTCTTAAGGTATTAGAGAATAATTGTGTTTTTGAATATAGTTTTAATTTTTAAGATATGAACTTATAATTATAATTAAAAGTTTTTCGGACTTTTTTCACTATCTCAAAGCTTAGCGCAACACAACGCTACACCAGTCTTAATTCAATAAACAAAAGATATAGCCACTTTTGTGTTATCGACCCGTGGGGCAATCAACGCGTAAACACCCGCGTGGGACGGAACAAGCGACGATTATTTACGTTGCAAAAGCGCGGGCTAATTACGCGTGTAATAAAGAATGGCCGGACATGCGATTCGTTAGCAGGTATAACTCTCTATCCTTGTACTCTCATAGTCTGAGGTACAGAACCGTGCTTTACGTGCTCGCTGAGGCATGAAGGTATCGGTATATAGGCTAACTACACAACAGAAAACTCAATCAAATGTCTCTAGCCAAGAACAAGTTGAAGCCAAGAACAACGACAAAAAAATTTAGGAATCCATTTGGATTCAACACTCTCATGGTCCTACCAACTAAAAGAATTAAGTAGGAAAACGTTTGCTAGTATGGGTTCACTGCGGAGATTACGCTCTTTTCTTCCAATTCCCACAAAAATAATGTTAGCTCAATCATTACTCCTTTCTCTTCTCGACTACGCTGACGCAAGCTATCTTGATCTAAATGAGGACCAAGTAAATAAACTTGAGAGACTTCAAAATCTTGCGATTAGGTTCATATTTCGCTTACGCAAATATGACCATGAATTCGAATTTCGATCTAAGCTCAAGCGGATACCGATTCGATCTCGCCGGAATCTACATATTCTTTCACTTCTGTACTGTACACTATTTGACCCCACTACCCCGAACTAGTTAAAATCTAAATTCGAATTCCTGGGAGGGCACTGTGGCCAAGAATTAAGGTCTACTTCACTTTTAACATTAAAGATACCGATACATCGCACTAAATTTGTAGGCAACTCCTTCACTATTACGGCCAGCCGGCTGTGAAACGCACTACCAGTGAATATAAGACGAGCACAATCTTTAAATTCCTTTAAACACGAAGTCACACAACATTTTCTGTTTCAAGTCATAATTAGATGATATTATTACAAATTTTATTTATATTACTGTGTTAGTATGTATATGTAAGTATATTTTATTTATATATTATATGTGTATTCTGTTTAATATTAGTATGTATTATTTCTTTATGCACCTCCCACTTACTTTAGCACAATTTCCTTCTCCTAAAGGTTGTCTGGAAGAAATCGCTGATTAGCGATAAGACCGCCTTTTTGTACAATTCTTTTGTTATTACTTGTGCGTCTTTTATTCTTTCTAATTCTTTTCTTTGGTGTACAATAAAGAGTATATAAATAAATAAACACGCTGACGACTACATTAATCAATCTATGCCTCATAATTGTGGAGCCTTTTTAACCAACTTAAAAAAAAGGAGGAGGTTATCAATTCGTCTGTATTTTTTTTTATGTTTGTTACCTCATATCTCCCGACTGGGTGGACTGATGTTGATGATTTTTTTTTAAATGAAAGGTGGTGCTCTTCATAGGGTCCCATTTTTTAAAACCAGTTCTGATGATGGCATCCATGACAAAACCGAATAAGTCTTAAATTTGCGTAAGCATGTGCGCGACAAATGGACGAATAACTCAAGATCACGCCAACCGATTTCGATGACTTTTTTTTATTAGAAAGGATATAGTGTTCAAGTGCTGTTTTGTGATAGTTGGGTAAGATTCTGATGATGGAATCCATGACAAAGTGACGGAACTTTTCAATTCTTAGGAGCGAATCAATGATACTCGGCAGAATCTTCTATAAGCTATCCAGATATTTTAGTTGCCTACCGTAACTTCGGCATGTTCAAGTGCTAGTCGTAGTTAAATATGAATATCAATGGAACTCCTCAACGGCTTACAGTAAGAGTGTGATTTTTGGCAAAATCTATAACTGTCTGGAATCAAATGCCAATGACCTGACGTTTGTTGCTGCATTGCAATGTTTGAAAGGTGAATTATATGTGAAGCGGTGGTATAAGGGTTTCGGGTTCCATCTCGGGTGTGGCGATATTAATGTAAATTTAGCTTTGTAAAGTTGTTTCATTTAAACGGTGTTATCTAATGAGAAACGCGTTTTAAGTGTACATATATTGAGACAAATTTGCTAGTTTACTTCAGATTCACTAAAAATTCAAAAATATATAGTAATTTTAACAAAAAAAGAACCGCCTTCAAAACAAACTTACAAATATATTAGTATGCTCTAAAAAGTAAGAAATAATTGCGTATTCTTTTATAGTGTTCTTCTTATTCTTGAGTTTTGGAGTCGGTGTCAGCCGAGGACCCTGCATATATAGCTATAGGAGGAGGGAGAGACGCGGGAGCTGCCAAGTGGACACGCGGGGAACATCTTTATTGACTGACACCGACTCCGAATATAACAATACGAAGAACACTATAAAAGAATACGCAATTATTTCTTACTTTTTAGAGCATATTAATGTATTTGTAAGTTTGTTTTATAGGCGGTTCTTTTTTTGTTAAAATTTATATTTATAGTATATTTTGTCAGCACCAATGGCAGATAGAAGATAGCAGTGCCGACTATTTAGATATCTTAAAGAACTTTGTCTGTTAAACAAATAGCTCTAATCTACTAACCCTATTCAATAAGTTCGTCCAAACCAATTTAAACAAACGTAAAGTTCTCCGTCCTCTGGGTAATCACGATGAAACAAAACCTGTGTTTTACGCCATCCACTCGTGAAATATTTAAACTCGCTTCACAAGGAATATTTCTGAGTAATTTATAAGGTATTCGTAATATTTCTTATGTTTAGATTACACACGAGGCTGTGAAAGCAAGAAGAACATTAAAGGCTTTAGTTACTTTAATGATTTTTGATCCCACATTCAATTCTATCTAAGAAAACGATAACATACCAATAAAAATCGATTAATAATGCGGTTTTAAGTTTCAAATATTAACATACATGTGAAAATAAGGGAAATCAGTCGGCCATCCGAAATAAACCTGGATTTTTTTTTAATATAAACGTTTGCACTTTTGAAATATTGCAATGGAAGGCGTATCATCCTCTTCTTCTTCAAGATATGGTTGTGACATTCTTGTACTCAAACTTATAATACGATATTGCGCACGTCTTCTTCTATACAAATAGATATTGTTTTAATTAGTATACAGCTGGATAATGGTCGCTGACTATGGGCCTCATGCGGAAGCTCAGAGTCACTCAGCGTGCGATGGAGAGGGCTATGCTCGGAGTTTCTTTACGTGATCGAATCAGAAATGAAGAGATCCGTAGTAGAACCAGAGTCACCGACATAGTCCTGCGAATCGCGAACCTGAAGTGGCAATGGGCGGGGCACATAGTCCGAAGGACCGATGGACGTTGGGGGCCAAAGGTGCTGGAGTGGCGACCCCGCACCGGACGGCGCAGTGTAGGGAGACCCCCCACAAGGTGGACCGACGACATAAAGAGGGTCGCCGGTAGCCGCTGGAGCCAGGCGGCGCAAGATCGGGCCTTGTGGACGTCATTACGTGAGACCTATGTCCAGCAGTGGACGTCCATCGGTTGAAGCGACGACGACGACGACGACAACAACAGCTGGATATAGGTCTCTTCTATAAATCATCTATCCATCTGGTGGAAGGGTGTACCAACGCTGCTTTTACTGATACATGGCCGCCATTCCAGTACCTTGAAAGCCCAACATCCATCAAACTATCGAGCTACATACCCTGCCCATCGCCATTTCAGCTCGACAAGCCTTTAAGCTATGTCGATAACTCTAGCTCTGGGATACCCAGCCTAAGCTTTCTAATAACCCGTCATTTACTAAGTACTTATCTAAACATACTTCAATCATATCTTCAAACACTATATAACGCAAGCTTTGACTTTGACGTGACACACGATAAAGCTTATAATTTCAAATTTTACTTCTTGAAATCGCGGAGCTTTTTAATACAAATATTGTAAAGCTATTTCGAAAAGCTCTAACGAAACTGCTGTTCAAAATCTTTTAAAACGCATATTTGACAAGCTCAGCTGTTACTCAAATCTCTAATGGTAAGTAAAGGTATGTATATGACAGTCCAATTGCTGGGCACAGGCCTCCTCACTCATAGCAGAGAGGGTTTTTAGTCACATCTAAATCTTTATATGGATACATTACATAAAAACTTAAATAAATAAAATAGTCCAATAAAAGGTATTCGTGTTTTTATACAATTGCAATGAAAATTGCGTGTGAGCTGTAATATATACAAAACAGCAGTTAAACATTATAACAAAGAGCAACTTAAATATTTGAAGGCTACCTAAGTTTCCAACGAGGTCAAGCTTAAACTTCGTGTATGAGTAAAAAATCGTTACATCGCAATAAAGCTCGGTGAGTAAAGCTTTTTAAAGGACGTCTATATAGCTCACTGCGACTTTTTCTACGAAAGCAAACATGGTTATAGAAGCTAAAGAAGTTTTAGCTTAATTTTGTGATCTAAAGCGCATTTTTTTCATTTAAGGCGTCTCGTACAGAGAATAATAATGCAGCCTTAAAAGCTTACCACAGGTAGCATCGGTGTTGTCATATACTTTGGGGTAACTCTGTTGATGTGATTAGAGGGTTTCGTCTCCATGCATAAGGGCTATTTACAAGGTAGGACCTGGGAAAGCTGTAAAACTCTTTTTAAAACTTGGGTGTATTGCTACCACCGTACATGTATACAGGATGCTTGTATTTTTGTAAAACAGAAGCCTGAATACTTCCAAAAAAATAATGTCAACAGTACTGGCAAATCAATAAGATATTCCAATAAACTGCTAATAAGTAAAGCATACAGAAGGCATACTTTATGGCGTTAAATTTATTCAATAAATTACCACAGCAGATTCAAAAATAAAATAAAAAATTATTTAGTTACTAGCAAGAACTTTTTACGATACAGAAGAATATTTATTATAATTTATTCTCTTCTATTTTTTTGTTGTTCAAGATTTTAACTCATTGAATTTAGATTGTTTTTTTGACTATAAAATTACTGTGTTATTATTAATATTATCATTATTTTTTTAATTTCGTGTAATTTTGATTATTTTTGTTTTTAATGACATTTATTTGACGAAAGTACACGTGTGTATTTGTTGCTAAAGCAATTGAATAGTTAAATAGAAAGAGGCGTCTATACTCGTTAAACGGATCGTGTCGGTTCGGAAGCCGCACATGGGGTGCACCGCAATAACGAAGCCGCACTTAGGGTGCTATAAAAGTAGCCGTGAGCGTGGATTCGGGTCGCATTTTTAGTGACTGCGTCAGGGCACAGACTGTTGTCTTTGTGATAATCAGTACTGCCATAATAAATTCACCAGACCAAACTCATTAGCGCTTATTAATTATATCGTGTGGATAATTACGGTCATAATCTAGTTTTTTTTTTTTCAGTTTTATATATATAATTTAATACATTATTATTCATAAAATTATTATATAACTTAAATATACAATTAACCATGATAACATTATATCGAACCTTAACCTTCTAGTTTTATTAAGTTATTCCTTTTACTGTCTCACTTTAATTAATTAAATTATATAGCCCTTCTCGTATAATCTATGTTTACTTCTGATGTTCGTCCCGCCGGTCCCTCTGTTCCAACATATGTATAAGACGTATATTTACATACTTTTTTTTACTGAGTGATACATTTCTAATGTTTTCTGATCAAATAAATAAATGATTATTATTATGATTGGCACTGCCTCATTGGTCTAGTGGTTAGCATGTTCGACTACAGACATGGGTCAAAAATCAATATTGAGTTTTCTATTAAGATTTTCTCAACATTTGCCCAAAGTTGGGAAGTTGGCGGTGTGATACACGCCTCGGAGAGCACGTTAAGCCGTCGGTCCTGCGCCTGATCTCTCTCCGGTCGTGTCGGATTCCCGTCACACCGGACTATGAGAGTGAACGAATAGAGAATGCACTTGTATACTATGCCTGGCAATCCGCAGTGGAGCAGCATGGTGGGTCTATGCTCTAAAATCCATCTCTCATGCGAGTGAGGAGACCTGTGCCCAGCAGGTGACTATGATTGGTGATAGATGGTATAAGGTGATTATGATTGGTGATATGTTAGCCCCTAGTTAGCTGTGCTCATGATATTAAGTGATTATACAGTCTAAATTAGAAGCAGGTTAATCTGGTAAGAGGTAATTTAACTATAACGGTTTCAACACATAATTATACCGAAAGGCGATTTGTTTTTTGTTCAATAGTTTTACTGGTGAACAAGTTTTCCTTGTTGAGAATAGAATCCAAGACCTCTGCTAACCAACTACACACAAATCTAAGGAAAAGAAAGTAAATTAACACATCTAAAGACAACGTAAACGTAAACTAAAGAATACTGCCTCAGTGGTTTTCATGTTCGGCTACAGATAAAAGGTCCTGGGTTCAAGCCCCGGGCTATTTAAAAAAGAGTTTAAAGTGAGTGCGTACAAAGTACAAATCTCATAAGTAAAATTTCTTTGGCAAACTAATTTTTAAGTTTTGTTTATATTTATAAATGAGAGGGCGACCAAAAAAAGTGTGAATGAATTGTGTGAAAGAGGATATGTGTATAAAGGGTGTGAATGAAGAAATGACATCGGATAGAGTGAAGTGGCGAAAGGAAGCATGCTGTGCCGACCCCACCTAGTGGGATAAGGACAAGAAAAACAACAAATGTAAAACTTCAGATTTCCTGGACGAAGGAAAAATGGAAGACATGTTAGGAATGTAATGAATATAATTGTCAATATTAGAAATAATAAATTACATTTTTTTTTGTCAATTTATAATTTAGAACAAAGAATTTATGTAATATTTTTATTTTAGATTTTATGAAAAATAGTATATTAAATGACGTGTAGCAAATTACAATGCCACATTTTTAATTTGTAAATATTAAAACTACTTAACTTTCAAACGAATCAGCATAAAAAACTTATGCGCCTAAAGAAGTTTCACTTGCAATATTTGCATGAAGTTGTGTAGTTGGCGGTGTGCCCCCCCCCCCCCCCCCCCCCCCCCCCCCCCCCCCCCCCCNCCCCCCCCCCCCCCCACGTGCCTTGGAGAGCACGTCAAGCCATCGGTCCTGCGCCTCATCTCTCTCCGGTCCTGTCGGATTGCTGTCACATCGGACTATGAGAGTGAAGTATTAGAGTGTACTGATGTGCTGTCTGCCAACCACCAGTGGAGCAGCGTGGTGGATATATGCTCGAAAAATCCTCTCTCCTATGAGTTAGGAGGCCTGTGCCCAGCAGTGGGAACGATGAATATTCAGGTACACTTTGACCATTATTAAAAATTAAATAGTAATTTTTTTTTAAGTGTTCAATATTACTTCCATGATTTAGTTTGCAGATAAATATTGTTGTCTCAATTTTTTAATATGACTAACAGTGGTGAGTATTACAATAATATGGATATTACAAATCTGAGGTAAGTACTTAACCTTCCTTATTATTTTGAAGACGTCACATGGGCTGACACACAATCCATCGCGTACTGTAAATGGGATTTCTAATTGTCCTAACCACCAAATTAATAATTCAAACAGTGGGAGTGATTCACGTAGATTCGACTTACATTAGAATAATGAAGCGAAAAACTTTAAAATTGTTGCTTTTATAAGAGAAAAAGTAGCAGCATTATTGCTGCAAAGGGATTTGTCAACTACATAAATACATACATAGCATCACGCCACATTACCATAGTAGTATGCAGAGACCACGTCCTTCCACTTACCACGATCCTTGCATATCTCATTCGCTTCTTTCATTTTTATTACACCTTTCATATAAGTTCGTCGGTTTAGAGCACTCTTGACCGGGCTCTTATTTAAAATATCCTGGATTTGGTCCAGGGACGTTTGCCTTGGTCTTCTCCTTCCAACGTTCACATTAACTCTTGACTCATAAATCCTATTTGTCAGTCTCCTTTCATTCATTCTCTCTACATTCCCAAACCATCTAAGCATACCTTTCTGAATTTTAGTCACTACGTCTTCTTTTATACCACAACGTTCTCTTATACACTATTTCTTACTCTGTTACTCAGTTTTAATCCACTCATACTTCTCAACGCTCTCATCTCTACCGCATTTATTTTATGTGATTCTTCTGCCATACCCAACTTTCACTACCATACATATGTGTTGGCACCAACACTCCAGCATGCACACCCAGTCTGCCCCTTTGAGACACCATCTGGCTATTCATAAAGGCGTGCAGGGCACGATTTACCATATTCCCTGCATTCACTCTTCTTTCAATATCACTTTCACATGTTCCATCTTTTGTAAATTTAGATCCCAAGTACACAAATTCATTCACCTCTCCCACTTGTTCCCCATGTATCAAAATATTGCCATTCATCATAGATTCATCTCTTTCAAAAAGCATAACTTTCAATTTATTTACATTCACTTTCATTCCTTTCCCTTTCAATGCTTCATTCATAATACTTAGCATCTCCTGTAGCTCATTAGCGGATGACGCAAGTATTACTTGATCATCAGCGTAGAGTAAACATTTGACGAGTAATTCATTCATTCTTAACTCATACGTACCTTCTTTTAAATCTGTCAAACAGTTATCCATGAAAAGCCATGGTGATGCAACACATCCCTGTCGAAAATCTCTTTCGACAGGAAACATCTCCGTGTACGCTCCGTTTATTCTGACACAAGCACTAGAAACCTCATAGAGAGACTTCAATGCTTGAATCGGATTACCGTTCACCCCATACATAGATAACGTTGACCACAGCTCATTCCTCACCACTCGATCATAGGCCTTTTCTAATTCTATAAAGCCGCCATAAACTTGCTCAACTACAACCATATTTGACAAGGGAAGAGATGCAGTTTTACCTCTTTCTAAGTAAAGTAAATTTTAACAGAAAAGCTACGGGTTAGTAATAATGAATTGTATACACCTATATTACCTGTACGAGTACTATTCTCGCATATGCTTGCCGAAGATAGCCCTGGCAACAATAAAACAATATAAATGTGTCACAAACATAATGAAGTGAAGTGTATTCCGAGTGCGAGTAAGGCGATGATAAAATACAATTAAAAAAGTAAAAGACCAATTTCAGGAAAATACAATCACTGCAGAAAACTAAAATGTCAATGGAAGAGACTCACGATGAGATAAAAGAAGGAAAATTGGATGTGTATAAAACCCCAGGGAAACCAACAGAGTACGTCGTCGTCTCAACCACAAGGCCCGCTCTTGCGCCGCCTGGCTCCACCGGCTACCGGCGATCCTTTATGTCATCGGTCCACCTTGTGGGGGGTCTGCCTACATTGCGCCGGCCGGTGCGGGGTCGCCATTCCAGCACCCTTGGGCCCAAACCTCCATCGGTCCGTCGGACTATCTACCCAGCCCATTGCTACTTCAGGTTCGCGATTCGTAGGACCATGTCTGTAACTTTGATTCTGCTACGGAACTCCTCTTTTCTAATTCGATCACGTAGCGCAAGTCCGAGCATTGCCCTCTCCATCGCACGCAGAGTGACTGAGTTTCCACATGAGACCCATAGTGAGCGACCACGTCTCAGAATCGTAGGTCATCACTGGCAACACGCACTGTTCGAAAACTTTGGTCATTAAGCACTGAGGTATATCAGACGAAAATATCTCATGCCCAACCGAGTTGGATTCGGTGGTTGACCTCCTTCTCGAAATTAGACTTATGTAGCTGGCCTATATGTTCAGGTATGTGTACTCATCCTCAATTTCTACAGCTGATTTCTCAACGATTACTGAGTGTGGCGGTACATGGATATTGGACATAATTTTTGTCTTATTCATTCATTTACAGTTACAGGCCCACTTGTTGAACAGAAGTAAAGGAAGACAAATAAAACGATGGGAGAACGACCTGCACAAAGTAACACGACTATAATGACTATCGATTGTGTAGAAAGTTTTAGAGGGGGCCTTTGTCGAAAGAAAAGCTGTGAGGAGGGGAGTAATAGTTTCATTTTAAAAATAGCAATGAAGGTACATTGCAAACGCGATATAATGAAACTAGACGAGACTTAGAGCTTTTAGTTATAAGTTGCCATTTCTCTAAGAAAGATTTTCTATCATGCGACATAGGTTTTTTTTAACTTTAAAATGGTTTTCTTCAGCAATAACGAGTTTAGTTTGTATAAAAATTACAACAAGGCTTGAGTATAAAACTAGCAAATTTTATTTCTAAAAGTAATTAATCAAATTTGTCAATATTATCTGATAATATTATCAAATTAAATATATTTTTACTCGATGACTAATAGAATTATTACACAATCGTATGTAATTTATTGTGTATAAGAAATGATAAAGTATTTTCAAAAACGGTTGATAGAAATATGTTAAAAATGTTGAATATTATTTAAACGACAAAGATGTTTGGATTTGATTCCAGTTGCACATGAAAGTTAAACACATTGTAACCTACAAACTATGTTTAAAGAAGTCACCATTGAGTTTCTTGACGGTTTCTTTTCAGCGGAATCAACTTTCCGAACCGGTGGTAGATTTATTAACAACGGACAGTCAAATATCGATTCAAAAGTGTTTTTTGAGCTTATCCTTTATTACAACAAAATGATAGAACAACTAATGCTGAATCAAACTTAGACGAGCAGTACCACCATATTTTTTTATTGCTGATAGTAAGTGATGATACAGTTCAAGATAGTAAATAATAGCACGTTTATCTAGTAAAAACTAATATATTTCATTTTATTTCTATACGACATCGTACCAGAATGCAAATTATTTGCTTGGCGAAAAGTTTTTGTTTGTTAATTGGTAAATAGCCATGACCGAAGCCTTCAATCAATCCAGACTCAAGTCAGAAAATGCAATTTCCTAAATTTATCCTAATATGAATCAAACTCAGGACCTATTTCTCCAAAGCGAGAATTTGCATAATTGTATTAATAAGGCGTCAACAGATATTGGCTTGGGTTTTTGTTAAGCGATTCTTTGCGTGATGTATACGCTCACTGTTATTTTTCCATACCCTGTAAATGTATTTTAAAAAAGATCATTTGATTTTAAAGCAGAAAACACCGGTTGTAATTACAGAATATGTTTGTTCTTTAATTCTTTAAAAATATTGCTTTATATCTAAAAGCTTTAACGTTTACGACTTTTTTCACATTCAAATGTACAGAATCGTTTTTATTTGTATGGCCTAAACCATGAAGAGATAAAGAAAAGAAATAATACGATGTTTTTTGGTTGTAACTCGCTTGAAATTCAAATTTATTCAAGTAGGCTTTTTACAGCGCTTTTGAACCGTGAATTATTGTATTTTCTACATATTTTCAAGAGAACCACTAGTAAGTAATGAGGATTCGTTAGGGTTACTTCTCTCAACCCCGCCTCTCTGAATCCTGACTCGAACTCATCTGGGACATCGGGGATGACTGCGTAAATTGAAACCCTGATGCCTTATTCATGGATAAAGAGTATTGTATTCTAGTAAGCTATATAAAATTGATAATTTATTGATGGGTAACTATATAAGTTTCTATAACAACTCTTTGAGTTATTTGGCTTTTAAGCTATATAAACTTGTTATTGATTCTCTCAAAGAATGTTAGTCTTTGTTGTAATTACATGTATATTTCGTTTTATTGTTAAATTTTTGTGTGTTAGTTTTTAGGTTTACGATGGGGCTGGCTTAATAAATTTAAATGCTTTATTGAAAGAAATCTAATTGAGTAATCGTTCTATAATTTAAAGGACTACTTAGAAGATAAAACGACGTGGGAGTAATTGAATTGCTCTAATGGCTATAACGTACAAGGCGTTAAGAGTATGATAGTACTAATGACATCTTTGATGATGGGACGGAAAAAACTGGATCCTGATTTTAAAAAATGATATTTTTATTATTTTATCATGTTAGTATAGGAAATGCGGTAGAGATGAGAGCGTTGAGAAGCATGAGTGATAAGAGGATGTTGTGGTATAAAAGAAGACGTAGTGACTAAAATTGAGAAAGGTATGCTTAGATGGTTTGGGCATGTAGAGAGAATGAACGAAAGGAGACTGACAAAAAGGATTTATGAGTCAAGAGTGAATGCGAAAGTTGGAAGTGGAAGACCAAGGCGAACGTTCCTGGACCAAATCCAGGACATTTTAAATAACGGCCAGGTCAAGAGTACTCTAAACCGAGGAAGTTGTATGGAAGGTTTAATGAGAATGAAAGGAGCGAAGGAGATATGTAAGGATCGTGGCAAGTGGAAGGATGTTGTCTCTGCCTACCCCTATGGGAATGAGCAATGAAAAGCAAAATTAAAATCAGCTGATGTTTTCGTTTGGGTCAACGACCGCCACTTACTAGCTGCCGCCTTTGACCCGAGGTGAGATATCAGCTGATTTTGATATTGTATTTATTGCTGGTTTTCTTTTAAGTTATTCTTCTTTTGGCGCGTTAGGGAAAAATGATGAGAAAAACTTGTGACTAATTAATTTTAGTACTATTTTTATTTACTACAGCGTAGTTATTAAAATATTCAATAAGTAGCTTCGTTTACAAAGGATTTTAATCTTGTTACACAAAAGAAGTATTCTAACGCGTGTACACAAGTATACACACACTTTTTGTTAGTAAATTAATGCATATTTTATGAAACTATCGTATACTATCATGATAAAACATTTAAAATATCATTTTATTTAACCAGGTTACGCTTTTTTCCGTCCAACTACCTTATTGGTCTAGTGGTTAGCATGTCGGGTCAGGATCGGGCCAATTAAAAAAAAATCATTTTCTCAATATTTGCGAAGTTGGGAAGTTGGCGGTGTGATCCACCCCCGTGCCTCGGTGAGCACGTTAAACCGTCGGTGCTGCGCCTGATCTCTCTCTGGTCGTGTTGGATTCCCGTCACATCGGACTATGAGAGTAAAGGAATAGTGAATTTGTTTACTATGCCTGCGAATCCGCAGTGGAGCAACGTGGTGGGTCTATGCTCTAAAAACCCTCTCTCCTACGAGTGAGGAGGCCTGTGCCCAGCAGTGGGACGTTAATGGGCTGCTACTTACCTTTGTCCAACCCATCATCAAAGGTTTCATTAGTACTATCGTCTGTCTTAGTTTTCGAAAGCGGTAGATTAGAGCAATTCATTCGCTCCCACGCTCTTTTATCTTCTAAGTAGTTCTTAAAATTATAGAACGATTTCTCAATAAGCTTATTGAGATTATATTATATTTATGTTATAGAACATGAAATATTTTTATTTTATATTTTATGAAGAATCGTATATGAAATGACGAGTGGTAATTAAAACGCCACATGTTATTTGTAATTATAAAAACTACCTAACCTAAGATTCAAACGAATTAGCATAAAAAACGCTGCACATCTTCGTGACGCTTCAAAAATTCTTTATATCCTTAATTTTACTTTGCAAAATGACAAAAAACATGGCTTTTTGAAAATGAATGATATAACGCCTAGACGGATCACACTTTTCATAACGCCATCACACTTTTCAGATCACATTTTTCATAACCTTACTCCCCAAGTTTAGCGTCTCTAAAGAAACTTTTAACTGAAAAATATAAAAAACTGTCCTATTTTCTGTCAGTACACACCTACAACACCTTTAACTTCATACATCAACGACATTAGTTGAGTGATGACCTCATTGATACAGTATCTGTGTGATAAAATACTTCGCCTTTTTTAACTACTGTAGTACTCATTACAGTCATTCCTCGACGGAGTGTTGAACGAGGCGCACGTGACCGCTGTGTTTTTATATGTGATCGTTATGTGGTTATTTTTGTGTTTGTGTGCGATTGCGTACGCGCAAGACGAAGGGCCTAGGGTGAATACAACTCAAGGTGTTATAGTCGGTTCTCGTGCTACAGATGGGGATTACTTTGTCTTCTATGGAATACATTATGGGGGGAATACCGCCGGCGAGAATAGGTTCAAGGTAATATCCTTTTTTTTATATATTCATACCTAGCAACGCCCCGAGGTCTACATTATTTAATATTGTCGGCACTTTTATTAACTTTTAAAATGTAGTTGGAAATATGGTATCAAGGGTTTTTTTTGTAGATATTAATACCTTCTATAATATTGTAGAACATTTTTTCGTTCTATCATCAATAGTTTCCGCAGCGATGATAGTTTTTTTTTGGGACAAATTTTTTCACTACTTGGGTTACATTGATGCATTTATATTAGGGATCCCTATTTATTTTGAGATAATAATAGCACTTATGCTATTCAGTGAAAATGCAGCTTTCTAATGGTGAAAACATTTTTCAAATCAGTCCAGTAGATTTTGTGTGAAAACGGTACAAACATATTTTGTTTAAACTTCTAATCGTTCTAATTCGTGTTTCACAGTTTCAATCACATTTATATGACAAATTTTAATATACTTCCCAACATCAATTCTCATCTTAATATCTTCGATAACATTACTTCATTAATTAAATAGTTTTTTTCAATAAGTTATACAGCATCATCTACTTTAATTTCTGGTAAAAGATATAAAGATTTACGGAATAAAAATTTAACATACTTCTAAAAAGAAGGAGGTTGTCAATTTGATTGTATTTTTTTGTTTGTTACCTCATAACTTTTGATTCGTTGAACCGATTCTGATGTTTTTTTATTATTTGAAAGCTAGTGCTTGCCTTTTGACCCCATTTCAATTTGGTCCAATTCTGACAATGACATCAATTAGAAAAGTATACAAGTCTATTTGTTTTATTTGCGTGACAAATGAACGAATAACTCAATATCAAGCCAACTAATTTCGATGATTCATCTTTTATTGAAAAGGAGGTACTTCAAGAATAGTTTGATGATAGTTTTGTTAGATTCTGATTATGGTATCCATAACAAAGTAACGGAACTCTTCAATTCATAAAACAATGTTTTCGATGGTTTTATTATTAAATATTCATCACACATTAAATAGATGACACATTTAATTACTAATTGTTAAATGACACAGTCCTTAATCATTAGAAAAGGATTTTACTAGGTATTTACTTGAATAGACTGCTGCAAATGATGTAATTAGCTGAATATGGTATTAAAGGAGAATATTAAAAATTACTTTCATATTATATCGATATTTCCCTTTAACAGGCTTAGCGATTAAATCAAAATTACTGTAAAGTAATCCCTAGTACAGGGAATTGATTAGAAAGCATATTAAAAACAGTGTTCACGTGAGTGTAGTGTGGCCACCATTTCGTAAATTCATATTACAGGTTTTTATATATTTATATCTTTATAATTCCTGTTTTCGACTTCTACCTAAGGAAAAAATATAATAACAATAATAAATATAGCATTAGAATTAAATAGTAGTATTAAGGTAATGATTTAATATAATTGACTTATTTTATTGTAATTTTAAATGAACTGTTTTTAAGTTATTGTAATAATATGATTTATTTGTAACGTAATGATTTAAGGTAGTAGAATAAAGGCCTATTTTATTTTATTTAATAATTCATGTTTTGATGAAATATCCCAGGCGGCTTGATTTCTTCTATTTAATTATACGTGACTTCTAAGAAAAGCTCGCTATAACCATTTATTTTGTAAAGAAATGGTTATAGCGAGCTTTCCTTAGAAGTTAAATATATGTTTTATAAGAAGCATTATCCTAACAAAAAAGGTTCTCTGATGATGGGACGGAAAAAATCGATCGTGATTAAAAAAAAATCATATTTATTAGTATAGCTAAATAAAACGATACTATCATAAAGAATGCATTACTTTACTAAAAAAAAATCCAGTACTGAAACAAAATTAAAAATGCTGACGTCTGTAACAACAGTAGTTATGCCACTAAAATTTTTTTTTACATTTTAAAAGTTAATTATAGTACCAACAATGATCAAACCATATTATTCATACATGATGACATACGGTTCTGAAACGTGGTCGCTGACTATGGGCCTCATGCGGAAGCTCAGAGTCACTCAGCGTACGATGGAGAGGGCTATGATCGGAGTTTCTCTACGTGATAGAATCAGAAATGATGAGATTCGTAGTAGAACCAGAGTCATCTACATAGTCCTACGAATCGCGAACCTGAAGTGGCAATGGGCGGGGCACATAGTCCGAAGGACCGATGGACGTTGGGGTCCGAAGTTGCTGGAGTGGCGACCCCGCACCTGACGGCGCAGTGTAGGCAGACCCCCCACAAGGTGGACCGACGATATAAAGAGGGTCGCCGGTAGTGCTGGAGCCAGGCGGCGCAAGATCGGGCCTTGTGGACGTCATTACGTGAGACCTATGTCCAGCAGTGGACGTCCATCGGTTGAAGCGACGACGACGACGACGACGATTATTTAGTCCGACTTAATAGACTTTCCACTGCTACAAGATCGCTATCTACGCGGGTGAAACCGCGGGGCAATACTAATTTATTACTTAGAAGTTTACATTATGCTATTGTTATACAAAGGCTGCTTAGCAACTTGTTATGAGATATATAAAGATTTACAGTAAATGATCATGTCCTGACATCATTAATACATGTGGTATCTCTACAAGAGAGCTACGAATGAAATTATGCATGTGATTATCCATCTCGCATACTCGTTTGAACCTTATTCTAAGTGTGATAAAGGTTAAAGTGCAACACCCTGACTTCACCTGCTACAATAACAAATGCACACTGCGCACCTACGTCACGTAACCTTCATAATAATACTTTTTCTACCTTATAACACACAAATTGCTCGTATAATTTCAAACGTTAGTGAAACAATGGCACTTCTACTATAATTACAATGGAACCGATTATAAAACCTTTATGACGTTACTGGTTATTGAAGTGAAACTTCTTTAGGCGCATGAGTGTAAAATTTTTACGGATGAAACGCGTCATTAGCGACACGAAGATGTGCAGCTCTTTTTTTAATGCTAATTCGTTTAAAGACTACGTAGTTTTAATATTTACAAATAACATTATTATTAATTAAATTCCTAACATATCTTCCTTTTTCCCTCCCTTTGAGTCTCGGAAATCTAAAATTTTAGATTTGTATAAATATAAACAAAACTTAAAAAGTGCGTGCGCTTTTCATTTTTTACTTTAGCATGATGAAGCGGGAACTTGCGATATAGAAGTCCTGAGTTCTATTTTGGACAGAGCAATTAAGGAAATTACATTTTCTAATATGTCTGAACCTGGACTGGTGGGATGCTTCGGCCGTGGCTAGTTACCTGTTACAGTGGCCATTCGCAGCTCTCTTCTACGAAATTTGAGGAGTACAAGCGCAATCTGATAACAGAGGTTGAGACTACATTTGCACAAGTCTCAGAAGAACATTGTACAATTTAACCCTACTCAAGTGTGTGTTTTACAGCTAAAAAAGTCCATTTAACCTCGCACCACGTTTTCAGAACGTTTCCCTCACTACTTCTAAATTATTATTGGGATCCTTGGCGTTGACATTTGGAATGAAGCCCAATTCCGTGGTCACTTGGAAAGTAAAGCCGATTTGGCTTCAAAAAAACTCGGGGTGCTCAATAGAGCTAAGGGCTACTTAATGCCCGAGCACAGGTTGCTCTTGTACAAGGCTCAACTTCGGCCGCATCTAGAGTACTTCTCTCATCTGAGGGCTGGAGCACCCCAATATCAACTCCTTTCCTTAGATCGCATACAAAGACGGGCAATTCGAATTGTCGACGATCCTCAATTAACATTTAACTTGGAAACGCTGGAGGACCGTAGAAACGTTAGTTTTCTATGTGTGTTCTACAGCTTTTATCACGGGGAGCTTTTTAAATTGGTGCCACCGTATCGGTTCTACAATTAGAAAGAATAGCAAATTCCATCCGCACAATTTGGATGCGTGGCGTTCAGGCACAGTTCGTTACCGGCGATCATTCTTGCCATATGTGGAACGAACTTCCAGCAACGGTTTTCAATTTATCTCCTTCCTATTAAGTCGGCAATGCATCGACAGCTGCTCTGGTGCTGCAGGTGTCCATGGGCGGTGGTAATTACTTAACATCAGGTGACCCGCTAGCTCGTTTGTCTGCTATATCTAGATAATAAAATAAAAACCACCCTACCAGCAAAGACGAACCACCAAGCTAAGAAATTTGTGTTAAGGTCGCTCCCGTGCGTTCATTGATCAATTCATTGACCTGTGCATTCGAGCACCAGCTAATTTAGATATTGTATTTTATTGTTGTTTTTTTTAGTAAAGCAATGCATTTTTTATGAAACTATCATTTCATTTAGCTGTACGAACATGATGGAGCGTAAATATAGATAATAAAATGTTGAAAACATGATTTTTAAAATTAGGATAGATTTTATTTTCCCATCATCAAAGGTGTCATTAGTACTATCGCGAGTCTTCGTTTTCCGAAGCGGTCTCCCAATACCTTGTATATAGTATTTATAATGAACGTGAACATATATAATAGTAAGCAAGTAGCAGCCTCACTCATATGAGAGAGGATTTTTTTAGAGTATCGCCAACCATGCTGCTCCACTGCGGATTGGCAGGCAGGTACATAAGTGCACTCTCATAGTCCGATTTGACAGGAATGAGACACGATCAATGAGACACGAGAGATCAGGTGCAGGATTAACGGCTTAACTTGCTTTCCAAGGCACGAGGGTGGATCACATCGTCAACTTCCCAACTTTGGGCAAATAGTGAGAAAATCTTAATAGAAAACTCAATATTGATTTTGAATTGGCCCCAACCGGACTCGAACCCAGGACCTCATGTCTGTAGTCAAACATGCTAACCACTAGACCAATGAGGCAGTTACTATACGAGTGTCACCACCGACAACGGCAAATATTCATATAAATGAGCATTTTAAATATATTTCAATAACGAAGTTATATATAGTTAACGTTGTATTCGTAACAGTCTGTAAAACAAATCTTGCGGACGTAGCGAGCGAGAAAATAAAAATAAACATTTTCAAATTACCGAACTGCGAAATGGCAATTATTTTACTTGGAATTTTCTATATTGAACCTTATTTGCATAACGTTAAAGTGCAAGAAAGGTATGAGTTGTTACATGGTCTCTTGAAACTGGTTCTGGACGAATGCCACTAATATCAGAGTGCATTTGCGATAAAATACAGCTTCTGAAGGTATCGACTATAAGTTTGAGCAATTCCTGCTGGTATCGATTATGAATTTCTTTTTTATCCTTTAAACCTTTTACGTGAGCTCTCAATTGCTAATGCAGAACATTTTGTTCCTAATTATAACTATGTACTAATTACATTCAACCAAATCATTATTATTTAAAAGACAGTTCACTTAATCTAATTCTGGGTCATTAACTACAAGTTTGATAAAATATATTTGTACTTGAGTGAATGCATATGAATTAGTGTGAACTAACAGTTCATCATCATCATTATCGAATGCCTTCTTCAAAATTAAAGTTGGCGATCAGTCTGTGGAAATTTCTTCTCTCTTAAGCTTTTATATTTGTGTCAGGTCTCTTTTACTGGACTGGTTGTTTAAGTACTTCAGTATTTGAGACGAACTGGTTTCAAGAAATCTTAATCATTTTTCTAAATCCCAATTATCCATGCTTGCAGCCGCTAGAACTAATAGTTGGAATTCAAAAAATACTTGACATGAAATAGGCTTACTCATGGCGATAGGTGAAATTTATCATTACAATACCAATAAAGTTACCACGTATCGAATGTGTAATCGGAAGATGTTTACCGATTATTGATAAGATACAGCATTATAACATGCATTCCAAGAATAAACAAGATAATAATGCAGTAACATGTATATCGAATACTTCGACGAATAATAAAAATTCAGTTGAAATTAAATAATTCTTTTACACTACTAGTAAATTAAATGCAGCTGACTTAGACTCATCTAAAACTGACATATTTAGAGAGGAATTTGACTTAACCAATACGTTTCTTCGATTCCGGTAAAGATGAATTATACTATCGAATTGGCTAGGTCTAAATTAGTAGCAACTTCAAGTTTGCGACACTTACAATCAGTTATGTCAAAGTTAAGGCTTACCTTAACTACGACCTCAACATTGCACCGTCATCCGATAAAAATTAGGCTTAGAAAAGGCTTTTTGAATTACTAAAAATATTCTCAATAGTCATTTACAGGTGATGTGCATTTTACGAAACAAAATTAAATGAATACTAACTGGTATCAAATATTATATTAATTTTAAAAAGAATTAATTTATTTATTTAATAATTTAGAGATTTAATTAATTAAGAGAGAATGAATAAAAGGAGACTGACAAAAAGGATTTATGAGTCAAGAGTGAATGCGAAAGTTGGAGGGGATGACCAAGGCGAATATTTCTGGACCAAATGCAGGACATTTTAAATAACGGCCAGGTCAAGAGTACTCTAAACCGACGAACTTGTATGAAATATTTAATGAGAATGAAAGAAGCGAAGGAGATATGCAAGGATCGTGGCAAGTGGAAGGACGTGGTCTCTACCTACCCCTATGGGAATGAGGCGTGATGCTATGTATGTATGTTAAAAATACAATGGCAGCTGCGTATTTATTAAGTAATGATGACATGTTAGAGGAGCTTAAATTTAATCGAAACTATCCATTTACTTTTCAGGCACCGCCTCCGCCACCACTTTATCCAGGAGAATATCACGCAGTGGATAATACAGTGATATGTGCTCAACCAAGCTCACGAGGTCTTATCGGCTCTGAAGACTGTCTCGTATTGAATATTCATACAAAAGATTTAACTACTCCTAAACCTGTTCTTGTCTGGATAGAAGGAGAAGAATACGAATCGACAGGCAATACGTTATATAATTTCAAGAATTTGGTTGAAGAAGATTTGATAGTGGTTTCAATTAACTATCGTTTGTCAATTTTTGGCTTTCTCTGTCTTGGCGTAGCAGAAGCTCCTGGTAACGCCGGTTTGAAAGATATTATCCAAGGACTAAAGTGGATAAAAGAAAATATAGCGGGATTCGGAGGAGATCCGAATAATGTCGTACTACTTGGACATGGATCGGGTGCAGCTATGGTAGATTTTATAACAATGTCACCTATGTCTCAAAATCTAACACATAAAGCGATCGTTTTAAGTGGTACAGGGCTTGCCCCATGGGCTGTTTCATATGACCCCGTTGGTCATGCGATGGAAGTCGGTCAAAGATTGGGATATACAGGAGTAACAAGAGAAGAATTAGCTAAAAAACTTATAACAACTGACATTAGTTTATTCTCTGGAGTTCTGAGGGAGTTTGAGTTTTATAATAACTCGTTACTGTTTGCTCCATGCGTTGAAAATGTCAAGTTGAACTCACAAGATATTATTCTTTCCGATGCGCCAATCAATATACTGAGGTCTGGAAACTATAGTCACATTCCATATATGGCTGGGTATACTGATAGAGAAGGGACTTTACGAGCCCCACAAGCAGCTTTCAGCAATTGGTTGGGAAAAATGGAAAGTAACTTTGGTGATTTTGTACAAGTAGACCTTGAATTTCCATCTGTAGAAAACCGAACTGCCGTAACGCGTGCTATACGAGAATTTTACTTTGGCCAAAGAATTATTAACATGGAAACTATTGAGGATTATCTGGATTACCATGGAGATGCCTTAATAATTGTACCTATTATCAGAGGAAGTAAAGAAAGAGCTTTTACATCAAAAGATAATGTCTGGCTGTTTAAATTTGCATACAGAGGTACACATAACTCCGACTGGGCCTACCCTCAGATACCAGTCAATGGAGTGCGTCATAGTGGCATTTTGAATTACCTTTTCAATTATGATTTGAAAATTACTGACGCTACTGCAAGTGCGTCGCTAACTAGGAGAGTTAAGGCATTCGCTAACACTGGGTAAGTTATAATTAATAAATTGTATAAGAATTTTTTAAGTTTTCTAAAATATTTGGGTTTTAATATTTACGTTACATATTTATCATATTATAAAAGTATCGATCAATACAAGATTTAGCAATTCTGTGGTTGCGATTTTAAAATATATTTGGTTTATGTTTTATTAAGCAAGTGTCTGAAATTTCATTTTAACGTTAAAAAAACTTGAACGGCATAAACTAAAGGAACTTTTATCTGTTTTTAGAACTCCAACTCCACCGCCACCTGATACCAGCACAACTTGGGATCCAATAACAATCCAAAGGGAATCAATACTTCTAATGAGCGGCGGTGAGACAGCAGTCAATGTCTCAGTTTATAAAGAAGAATTCCTTATAAACATCAACAGAGAAAGTTTAGAATTCTGGGATCCTCTAATCGCAACACATTATTCCCCTCCAAGACCTGTTTCATCTGGAAACAGCTGGTTTGGTTTTGGTCTTTTAATTTTCGTTACCCAATTGTTATACAAAACCTTGATTTGAGTCTATTTCTGCAACAAAATGTCTTCTGATATATTTCTATCTATTTTTTTATGTTGCTCAATTAAAACCAGTTTTTTGCATTTATATCTTTCTGTAACTTATATATCTGTCTCTTAAACGTTTCTTATATGATATACTATAAAAGTATCAATATACATACGTTTCTTTTTGCATTTATCACCAATTTGTATTATTAGTTAAATAAATTATACGTCCATAGTTAGATATTTCTTTTTAAATACATTAATTTTAGAATTTTAATGAAAAATTACTTAATAGTTTTTGTTTGCTTTCAAAATTTGTATTTGCATTCACATGTTATAATTAATATAGCATACGCTTTTTGATCTGTAGTTTTTAGATTATGTTAGATATAAAGTCTATTTTTATAGAAATAAGGCACTGTTTTGTTAGAATGTTGTCCATTTTTTGTTAAGAGTTAGCAGTATTTCTACTATATTACAGTACTATTAATAGACAAAAACTGGCGCGTGAATTATTCACTACAAACTGCTTTGTATTTAATTCTGAATTTCAGTTATAGTAAATATTATGATTATAGCAAAATAATGTATTTTTTCACGGTATTTATGTAATGTAGATATAGTTTTCAAACAGTTGGACCTAAGCATAACCGACGAGACATGGTAAATTTTGGATTTTATAACAAATGGGCAAACGCAGAAGCTTAGATAAAGGTGTCACAAATAGTTGTAGATCCCTTCAATCTACTACTAAAAACTAAACTAAACTATCACTGGTTCTACTATTAGTATAAAATAAAAGGTTTGCTATTTTTTTCTTGCGCCGAGGATTACTAGAAAATTTCCGCGAAATATTTATATGCAGCAACTGAGTCTGGCAAAAGTTAATGCTTTAGCAAGTTAACGCGTTGGGGGCGTGTCTTTAATGTTTCATACGCTATTTATGTGTTTTTGTCTTTGTATATCTCCTATTCTTTCTTTCTATTTTTATATAAATCAAATTAAATGCAATTGTATATAATTTCATTAAGAATTTTCTTAGATAAATCTAGTATTAATCGAATACACAACACAATAAACTATCCACTTTTAAGCAAATCTTAACATATTCTACTTAATTCAAAGCACATATTCTTTAACTTATAAAATGGATGTCATCCACTACTTATAAAAAGAATGGGACTATCTATCTGTTATTAATACCTCGAAACCACTGACTAGTTTAGATTACTTTTAAATAAACTTCGTAGTTATATTATGTTAAATATGAAATCAAATTACGTCCATCCATAGATATTTCAAAGTAAATAGGGTAATTTGAATATGATAATAGTATTTCTTAAGATTTTTTAAAAATAAATTATAGATTATTGGAGTGATTGTTTATTTATTTTGTTCTGTGTTTATTATGTTTTTAATTGGTAAATATAAATGAGTTTACTTACTTTAACAGTGAGATTATAATAACTTACCTGAAAAAAGAGAAGAGATACATTAATAAGATGCATATAATGTTGGTTTTGGATAAAAAGGCCTTAGCTAAAGGGCATTAGAAGTAAATAAAAGAATAACAAACCATGCAAGTGGGGACCACAAAATTGGTTGCTATGTCACCCTTTAATAAAATAAATATAAGAATATAAAATCTGCCAACGCATTGTTCTGTAGTTGACAGATTTTCCCTCAAATCGTCGAAAACTCTTTGCCAAACAAACGAATTTAAGAGACACTAAAAACAAAAGGGTTCGGACGACTTTCGACGACTCTCAAATAGTTTTTTTTTTCCCCCAACCTTTAGAAAAATCATACGTCTTAACCTTACGTAAACATTTCCAGTCCTCAACAAAGAATAATGGTACCTATTTAACGAGAATAAAGTTTACTTTCCCATAAAACTATTAAATAAGGAATACCCTGGAGACAAGAAGGTAAGGAAATGGTATCTAAAAATGTATTTCAAAAAGAAATGAGGCGATTCACAAGGGTCCGCTGGAGATGAGTTAAATATTGCTGAAGAAAATGCGAAATAATATCTTCCATTGTATTTTGCAATAAGCATTATTAATTTTAATACGAGAACTAGAACCATACTTGTAATGCCATATTTTAGAGTGAAGAACATTCAGAAACCATTCATCGGGTTGAGCATACGCATTTTTAATAAGATACCCGAATCATTGTTGGGTTTCTTCATATAGTTTTAAGAAATATGTTAAAAACGTCATATTACAAAAGGCATGTTATAATGTTGAAGATTATTTAAGCAACAAGGATGTATGGACTTGATAACAGTTACACATGAAACCTAAACACATTGTAACCAACAAAAACTATATTTAAAAAAGTGACTGCTGAGTTTCTTGTCGGTTTCTTCTCAGTAGAATCACCTTTTCGAACCGTTGGTTAATTTACAAACGGACAGTCAGACGATTCAAACGTGCTTTTAGAGCCTTATTTTTTTTGCGATGGGAAATGCTTTTACGCACTTACCCACTAAAACCCAGCGGAACCCTCTTCATCCGTAAGTGAGAGACCAGAGATTCAGCTTGCCCATTCTTCCCTGGTGCCCCAGATGAGTCCGACTGAGGATTTATGGAGATGGGAGAAAGTGCGCAAACAAGCGCCGCCTAATATCCCGCATCCATCGGCGGCGAGGGGGAGCATCTACTGCACTCTCGCTCGTGGGCTTCCTTTAGCGAGATTACAGTCTCGCAGAAGAGGGCCACTTCCGCCCAACATCTCTCACTTGACAGCATCGCGACTACAATGCTCTAAAGCGAGAGTTCCCTGCTGATCAGCGCCACCAAGCGGTGCTGCTGAGGTGCCCATTCTGTGCATTCTGCCACAGTATGATGTGCTGAGTCGATAGCTGCACCACACTCGAGGCAAGCAGACGACTCCTCCCGACCAATTTGTTGCAGGAACTTGCCAAAGCAGCCATGCCCAGTCAAAACCTGCACCAGTCTGTAGGAAAGCGTCCCGTGCCTCCTGGAAAGCCAATGCTTCAGGTGAGGACGGATCGCCTCCATAGTGGCCACGCCCGCTACTGGGGACCTACGGTCTTCCTTGCACTTGCGAATCAGAGCCTGGTAGGCTTGAACCCTGACCCTCCGAACCTCATCGACGTCAATTGGGAGGCCTTGAGTTGTCGTAGGTGCTCTGTGCTGATACACAGCCGCAAGAACCTGCGCGCTCAGCTCCCAAGGGGGATCGCCCGCCAGAAGATGCTTTTAGAGCCTACTGGAATAAAGAATATTTTGATTTTTGATTAAGTACCTAATCTCACTGTTCTAAAAGCGTGGGGTCCTTTGTATAACATAGTTGATAGCAGAAATCATACTATACGTTGACATTATACTTACTAATATTATAACTGTGAGTGTAACTCTGTCTGTCACTTTCACGCCAAAACTACTGAACCGATTTTAATGAAATTTTATACACAGGTAGTCTAGAGTCTGATAAAGGGCATAGGTTACTTTTAAATGCGAAGAAAGCTTTGTAAGGGATGGAAGTATCACCATTTTTAAAGCTAGAAGCTTGAAACTTATTGTTTAGGCTGTTGATTCGATATAAATAAATATGACATTCAAAGTTTGAAAAAGTTTATCTTTACCAATATTATAAATGCGAAAGTAACTGTCTATCTGTCAGGCTTTCACGCCAAAACTACTGAACCGAATAAAATGAAATTTGGTAACACAGATAGTCTGGGGCTCTATAAATAAGCTCTGTGGAGTGAAATACTACAAATTGCTCATTAAATAATTTACAAGTTTGTCTAATTTTTAAAATAATTAGCCTAACATGTTGAATATGCGACCAAAAATGGTTGATAGGTTTCGGAGTCCATCGCGGTCAAACACTATCAAAAGGAGTTATTATTTAACAATATAATAAACACGTAAACTTTTTTTAAAGCTAATAATATACAGATTAGACATAAGTAAGTAGCAGCCCTTTAACGTCCCACTGCTGGGCACAGGCCTCCTCACTCCAAGGAGCGAGGGTTTTTAGAGCATAGACCCACCACGCTGCTCCACTGCGGATTGGCAGGCATAGTACACAACAAGTGTACTCTCNTGCTAACCACTATACCAATGAGGCAGGCAGATTAGACATAAACAGTAATAATTTCACTTACATTATATCCGTTTATAAATCACTATAACTTCTGTTACAATGTATAAAGAAGAGCTGTTACAATATCTTGGAAGTGGATAATTCAACGCATTAAGATATTTTATGCAAATTTCAATATAATCTATCTGTGTCGGGCAGCAGCAAGCAATAGAGGCTTACGGCCTGACGGCAACAAATTCCAGATAATCAGGGCCCTGATTGACAAGTGAAAGGAGGACCTCAGATATACAGTAGCAGGCACAGCCAACTTCTGGCTATTAACACTCAATCGGAGGATTGGAGTAACTTTAGAGGGTAGTTGCCTGCTTCTGTGAGGCTGTCATCTTGCAGAAGGAGTCACAAGAGAAAGAGAAGGAAGATTACTGAACATCTATGTCAGACTAATCCGGTGGTAAGGTAAGTAAGTAGCAGCCCATTAACGTTGCACTGCTGTGCACAGGCCTCCTCACTCATATGAGACAGAGTTTTTTGGCAGGCATATTACACAAGTGCACATTCTATTCCTTCACTCTCATAGACGGGAATCTGAATCAACCGGAAAGAGAGATCTCAGGTGCAGGACCGACGGCTTAACGTGCTCTCTGAGGCACAGGGGTGGAGCACACCGCCAACTTCTCAACTTCGGGCAAATATTTAGAAAATCTTAATAGAAATAACCTGACTGAACTTCTAGTCGAACATGATAACCACTAGACCAATGAGGCGGATTTTCGTTTTATTTTTTAAATCGTTTTTCTAGGTTTAGTCGATTTAGAAACGCCAAGCCTTAAGTGCATATTCTTCTAGTGAAGTTAACTTAGAATATAGTAACACTCACACTGCCTCTTTGGTCTCGTGGTTAACATGTTCGACTACAGACATAAGGTCCTGGGGTCGAGTCCCGGGTCGGGCCAATTCAAAAACCAATATTGAGTTTTCCATTAAGGTTTTCTCAATATTTGCCCGAAGTTGGGAAGTTGGCGGTGTGATTCACCCCCGTGCCTCGGAGAGCACGTTAAGCCGTCGGTCCTGCGCCTGATCTCTCTCCAGTCGTGTCGGATTACGAGAGTGAAAGAATAGAGAGTACACTTGTGTACTATGCCTGCCAATCCGCAGTGGAGCAGCGTGGTGGGTCTATGCTCTAAAAACCCTCTCTCGTATGAGTGAGGAGGCCTGACCCCAGCAGTGGGACGTTAATGAGATGCTACTTACTTACTATAGTAATACTTCAGCAGTTGGTAATTGACGATACAATCAGAGCGTGCGAACCTTGCAACAAGTAATTTACCTCATATAGTTTCTACTTCTTTTCATATGGGAATGCAAATGGTTTTACTTGACGTTAAGTCTCTACTTTCAACTATAAAGCACTAGTTCTGTCTTTCTGGGAATCCAATCAAATAGGTCTGTTTGCAAGTATTTTGTTAATACAGCTGATGTCTCATCCCAGGTTAACGACCTCTACCCGTGGCGGCCGCGGCTGCCCCTAACTGTGAGCGTGGAGCGTGGAGCAGCGTGGTGGGTCTATGCTATTGTAGCGACCAGACAAGCGCACTCGCCCCTTAAATCAAACCACAGTTCTCAGGTGATCGGTGACGTCACGCGTCATTAGGCGATTATGCACCTGTTGCGGCGCCGTGGACTTGGAGAGGGGTCGCCTGCTATTGTTTTGGCCATATATGGTGACGTTTAAGCGCGGAGCATTTTGTAGTACACATAAAGTATTTAACCGCGAGAGTCGTTTCATTTTTGGTACGGGAATTTAATTAAGAGAATAGTCTCTAAACTATAAAAAGCCTTTCTCCTAGGAGTGAGAAGGCCTGTGCCCAGCTGTGGCACGTTAATGGGCTGCTACGTACCTTTTTACCTTTACTTGAAAATCGTCTGTACATTGTAAAAGTTATTTGGTACAAAACGTTAAAGCCGTATTGCGAAAATACAACGAGATGGACGCCAAAGAAAATAGTTCACGAAGACGCGTGAAGGTTTGAATATTATGATAATAAGATGTAATGACCCAAATCCTACCGAAAACAGATCCGATTTGGATGTGATTCACGCAAACTGAATGTTAAGTGATTGCCTATTGGTTGATAATAGCATAGACCGTCTGAGTTGGTGGGTTACAAGTCAATGCCTGTTAGCGTGAATCCTCAGTCGAAATCATCCAGGATACCAGGTGCCTCATGCACGGAAGGAAATTCCGCAGGATTTTACTCAAATCTATAACTTTAGATTTCCGAGACTTAGAGGGGAAAAGGAAGATATGTTAGGAATTTAATTGTCATTAAAATATTAAAAGTATCGAAAATTAACACAAATAATTTATTCTGAAATCTCAAATGGCTAATTGTAACTAAAAATTTGTTTTTATATTTAAAATTTAAAAGGAGAATTGATGAAATATTTTTATTTTATGAAAAATAGTATATTAAATTATTAAATGACGAGTGGCAAATTGGAATGCCACATGTTTTTTTGTAAATATTAAAACTACCTTCGCGACGCGTTTCATCCGTAAAAATTTTACCCCTATGCGCCTAAAGAAGTTTCATTTGAAATATGTAGGCTTTAAATGGATTTAAATATATCTATATAAAATTCAAAATATGTTTCTACACACGTTTTTTGTATACACTTGAAAGGTAATAGCGCGGAGATGTTTTAGACCAATAAACTTACTCAGTTTAGCACTTCACTGCGATCTCACCAGGTAAGTGATGAATCTAAGATGAAAGAGCGCTAATCTGGTAAGAGGCGATATATATCTCTTACGGTTTCTACACAGCATCGTACCCAAACACAAATCTCTTTGTTTTGCTGGTAGGGTTGTAACTAGCCCTTGCCGAAGCCTCCTACCAGACCAGACTCAGACAAACCTCTGCTAGCAAGGCGAGTACTCGCACCACTGCGCCAGCAAGGCCATCGAAAGAATATTACGCACCTAGGGCCGAAAGTATGACAATTCTGACCGCGAGATTGTGGATAAAACGGCGAGTAGCAATGTGGTACTTTCGGCCTGTGGTGTGTATACTATGTTTCAGCAGACCGGGATTAAAAATTCAATTAAAATCTCGTCGAAAGATTGAAGCATACACACTTGGCACTTTCGTCAGTCAAAATAGGGCATAGTGGGAGCTTTCGACACAGATATGATCAAAAACGATATCTTGCAAGTTACTATGTAGATAGTTTGGGCACGGAGAGAGAATGAATGAAAGGAGACTGACAAAAGGGATTTATGAGTCAAGAGTGAATAAACCGCGTCCCTAGACCAAACCCAGGACATTTAGAATAAGGGCCATTTCTTTTTTCTTTCTTGTCGGGAAATCCTCATGGATACCCGCAACGCCATGGAGGAAAGGTGTAACGGGTTATGCCGTACTCTTACCGGCTAAAACCCGACGGTGCTCCTCCTTACGGTTTTTGGCGAAAAAACGGGATCGGAATACATCCGCACTCTCGTCGACGATATACCAACAGGGCTCTTCTCTCTGTATTCCCTCTAAAGAGGCAATAGGTCCCGCAGCCATTGCCCAGAGGCTACCAGGGCAAACAACGGTCGTGCACTACACTGCGTTTGCGCCCAACCTCCCGTCGCCGTATGGATGGAGCATCTCCGTCTCTCCGCATCTTTCAAACACGCTTCGCCGCCTCCTTCTGCGACATCCCGTCCTCACAAAAGGAGACCATGGAATTCCATATGGCTTCTCTACCCACCATGGTTCTAACCACAGCAGGCAGGAAGAGGTCGTTTCCGACAACTGTTACCAGTTCGGCTCGGCGGTGTCCTCCACCCAGAAAGGTCAAGAGTACTCTAAACCGACGAACTTGTATGAAAGGTTTAATGAGAATGAAAGAAGCGAAGGAGATATGCAAAGATCGTGGCAAGTGGAATGAAGTGGCCTCTGCCTACTATGTACTACGTATGTACTATGTACTACGTACTACTACGCGTTTTTCAACGTCGATATTGTTATAAAAGTAATTTTGAAATAGAGAATTATGTAAAAATAGCTCGTTCAAATAGCTAAAGCATAAGTTACGTAGAGAAGAGTAATTTAACATCTAATTTAAACGCAATTCCGAGCACATCGGGTTTGCAGTTGTACCGGCCAAAGCGTGGGATGAGATTATCTCCGCATTGGAATAACTTACAATGATCAGGGAATGAGTTATAGCTCCACTACGGGTATTGGATTTGATATATAGAGCAGTTCCCGTCATATAACGAACAGGAATAGATGACGGCTCTATTTTAAAAGCAAACAAAGGCAAATTTCTAAATCTGTACAGTGTGGGGCAAAAGGCCCGCTACCAATTCGATTGCTTATAATTTTGTTTAAAGAAAAGATGAATAGATTTGCTTTTCATAAAATGTTTATTTGGTCTTTACATTTAATGAAATATCATTGGATCCACTAAAAACACCTGTTTAGTGTGGTATTCATGCTGGAAACATCATTGGTCCCTATTTTTTTGAAAATGACCAAGGTGTTGAAGTTTCTGTTGCTACAGAACGGTACCAAGACATGAATCGCAATTTTTTTGTGGCTGAAATGGAAGAGCAAGGACTAGAGGACATGTGATTTCAGCAAGATGAGGCCACAGGACATAGACCGTTCAACAATTCAATAATTGAACGACGCTTTTCCACGAAGACTAATTTCGCGATTTAACAGCACCAGAATTTTTCTAATGGAGTTTTTTATTATCAAAAATATATGTGACTAAGGCTCAAACCATTCCACATCTTAAAGATATTATGAGCCAGGAAATTGAAGAAATTCAGCCTTTTTATGAAAGCCAAACCTACTCATCTTTTCTTTGAACAAAGTTATAGGCAATCAAAGTGGTAGAAGGATTTTAGTCCCGCCCTTTATATAAATCAATTGCTGTTGGTTAGTCTCGCTAAAACTAGAGAACTGCTGGATTAATTTGGCTACGTTTGGTTTAAAAAGTGAGTAAACATGAAAAAATCCCCTTAGAAACTACAACTACCTTTCAAACATTTGATATGCGCTCCATCGTTCAGAAATTAAATTAAATTTAAAACATTACCTTTGTTATTGACATTTGACATTGACAGCCAACAATTTCTGAACGCAACTATAATATTTATTGGTGTTGGCGGGAAGCTGGGCGTAACGGTCGTGTTTTTTAAACCGACTTCAAAAAAAGGAGGAGGTTATCAATTCGTCTGTATTAAATGAAAGGTGGAGCTCGTCATAGGGTCCCATTTTTTTAAATCCAGTTCTGATGATGGTGTCAGCCGAGGTGCCTACATATATAACCATAGGTGGGAGAGACGCGGGAGCTGCCAAATGGACACGCGGGAACACCTGCCTTGGCTGACACCGACTCCGAATATAACAATACGAAGAACACTATAAAAGAATACGCAATTATTTCTGACTTTTAAGGGCATATTCATATATTTGTAAGTATGTTTTGAAGGCGGTTCTTTTTTTGTTAAAATTTCTATTTATAATTACAAATTGTTTTTGTTCCGGTCAATTTTGATCACACTTTTTATTAAAGTGTAAACATTATGTGTGCATTTAGTTGTGGGAATTCGGCTAGTAATATACAAAAGTTATAATGAAAATACTACTGGAAGGCAACATTTATCTACAAACAGAAATGAAAAAAACTTTTTCCATAAACGTTGCAAGTTCGACCGCTTGGGATTCGGCTTCAATGTAATCTTAACGAACGACAATATTTCTCACATACAACTGTACCAATGCGATTTTATTTGCGATATTTTCTAATTTAACTTTGGATGAATTTATAGTATATTTCAAATCATTTACAAAAACGAAGTCTAAATCGAAATATGGGGAAATCCAGATCGTATTATCAATCTAAACCATTCTCGAATCGATCTGAAGAAGCACAAATAAGCCAACAAAATCCGTTCAGCTGTTTAGGAGTTCATTAACATACAAAATTTTTGGCCAAAATCATTTCAATATTTTCTAAAATTCACACCTTTTGAGTTCATTACAAAAAAATATTTTATGGATTTTTATTGCGGGGTTTGTTCAGATATTACGTCACACTGCTGGTCACAGGCCTCCTCACTCATATACTATATGAGAGAGGGTTTTTAGAGCATATCGGGAACATTAAGTGATTCAACATTATAATCTGAGTTAATTAATAAAGTGTTTGATTGAACAAACATTACCCACCAACGCCTACAGTATGGAAATTATGGATGCCATTAATGACGAAGTCGGCGGCGAAACCTGCGCCTCTATGCTTTGTGCTTCTCTCCTTTATCTTTTATTCTCCGACATATAAAAAAAAGATAAGTAGCAGCGCATTATCATCCCACAGCTGCGCACAGGCCTCCTCACTAATATAAGAGAGAGTTTTCAGAGCATAGACCCACCACGCTGCTCCACTGCGGATTGGCAGGTATAGTACACAAGTGTATTCTCTATTCCTTCACTCTCACAATCCGACGTGACAGCAATCCGACATCGGAGAGGGATCAGGCGCAGGACAGTCGGGTTAACGTGCTCTCCGAAGCACGGGGGTGGAGCACACCGCCAACTTCCCAACTTCGAGAAAATATTGAGAAAATCTTAATAGAAAACTGAACATCGATTTCGAATTAGCCCGACCTGGGACTCGAACCCAGGACCTCAAGTCTGTAGCCGAACATGCTAATCACTAGACCAATGAGGCATTTATCTTACCTTATATGAAGCCTCCTCACTAAGAGAGAGGGTTTTGAAAGACCCACTACGCTGCTACACTGGGTAGGCATAGTACACAAGTGCACTATTCCTTCGCTCTCATGTGACGGCAATCCGACACGACCGGAGAGAGATCAGGCGCAGGGCCAATGGCTTAACGTGCTCTCCGAAGCAAATACTGACAAAACCCAGGACCTCATGTCTGTAACCAAACAAACTGACCAAAAGACCAATGCGGCAGTCTGATCGATGGTTCTATATACTTATCACCAACTAGTAAACATGTTATTACATCTTATAAAAATGTTTTTCTATTCTGAACGGACGTACGAGCGGGATATATTAAAAATGCACTCGTTACCAATAAATATTTACCCATGGAGTGTTCTCTCAAAATAAAACGACCTTGTACTTACATTTTGTACGGGTATAATTTTTTTCGTTCAGCGCAATTCGTACACTGTTAGCGTTTTACAGAAATTATGAGTATTTTTTTAGATTTAATAAATAAAAAAAAATTAGAAAATAGTTATATAAATCTTTATTTATGATAATTAAACAAATAAAAAATGTAAACTATGTAAATAATTGGTAAATTAGGTCGTTCACTATAAAATTTCATTCCAACAGGTTCACATGATCAAAAAGAAATGAATATCTAATTATTATATTTTTTGGACATATATATACTTATTAATGGGTAAGTAGTGCTGGGCACAGGCCTCCTTACTCATATGAGAGAGGGTTTATAGAGCATAGACCCACCATATTGCTTCACTGCGGATTGGCACGTATAGTACATAAGTGCACTTTCTATTCCTTCACTCTCATATTCCAATGAGACGGCAATTCGACACAACCTGAGAGAAACCAAAGAGTAAATCTTAATAGAAAACTCAAAATTGATTTTTGAATTGGCCCGACTCGAACCCATGTCGAACATGCAAACCACTAGACCAATATAGGCAGTATAAGCAAACCGATTGTATTTTAACATTTATTTAAGTCTAAACTGAGTATGTGAAAGCCTATTCTTTGTTTAAAAAAACTTGGATGTCTCTATAAAAGGGTATGTAATTAGCTTGCAAATGTATACAATATTACAATAGTAAATTTATACAAGATTTTATTATAATCTTCTGATATACGAGCATATATTAAACTATAAAATGTTCCCAGCTTTATTAACGATTTAAATTTAGCAGAGTGACTCCTTTCGCAATGTCGGTATATGGATTTCGTCACATTTCTAAGGAATTGAAAATTACGCGGTTGACACAGTAGTATTTCTGACAGTTTACCTTTTGTTTGTTTAACTCCTGATGATAAATGATAATCGTTTATTTAGTAAGAGGTAATTTATCTCTTATGGTTTCTACACAGCATCGTGTCAGAACATAAATCTCTTGCTTGGCAGCACGTCTTTACTGGTAGGCTGTTAAAAGAGTTCTAAATAAATATCATATGTGGAATATGCTTTAAATTCTTTCTTCGAAAACATACTACAATATATTCTCATTACAATTTCACTTACAGAACTGCCTTTATAATTCACAAAAGAACATTGACGTTACACATCTAAATACGATGTGATGACCAAAAACACAGATTTAATCCAGTTTAAGCACTAACACCGACATGATAACCTGTTTCAAAGGAATATTTTAAGCTTTACACGACAATATATGTAAAATTTATAAAGATATTAGTCATTTATTAAATACGCTAATCTTGTGCCTTGGACTCCATAAGCCAAGAGTACAAGCTATGCCCTTAAATAAATTTTATTGCCCACAGGCGCCTACGAAATAAGCCAGACGTGTAAAATATAGAAGGAAACATTAAATGGCGACCATCTCCAAGAATTGATTTTCTGTAAACATCATATTCATAGTCAATTAACAGACCTACCTATAAAAGCCTTGCACTTTCTTTTATTCGCGTTGACATTTGTGTAAGTGATTATACAGTCTAAAATATTAAAATGATAAGATATTGCCTTGCCTTGTGGTGTGCTTGTTCTAAGAGAAATTGTGCCAAATTGTATAAATTCAAATAGTGAAGTGAATAAAAATTGTTAGTTAATATGACTACGAAATGTTGTATATGCAAAGTGTTATTGTAATGGAAAGCAGTTTAGTGTTTATTATTTAAAGGAAATACTGGGAACATGGTATTAAATTATGAACCACCCTAAAAATGAACCCGGGTCATTACTATTAATGCATTCAATGCAAACATGATATTCGCATTATTACAGCAGCGGGTAGATGAATAAGTAAATACTCGTATTAAGATAGGTTTGGGCACGTAGAGAGAATGAATGAAAGGAGACTGACAAAATGGATTTATGAGACAAGAGTGAATGGGAAAGCTGGAAGGGTAAGACCAAACGTTCCTGGACCAAATCCAGGACATTTTAAATAAGAACCAGATATAAAAGGTTTAATGAGAATGATAGAAGCGAAGGAGATGACCCCTATGGGAATGAGGAGTGATGCTATTAAACAATGACCTAAAGGTATCTCAATAATTAGAGAAGGTTATAGCGATCACGCTGTTCAAATGTAGCTCACCAGGCTTTTTTATTGCTGACAGGCTAGATTGACTACATCTGACGGGAGTTGATGATACAATCTAAGATTAAGGTAAAAGTAATCAGCAACCCATTAACGTTCAACTGCTGAGCCTTCTCGCTCATAAGAAAGGAATCTGCACATTCTAGAACGACTCCCGCAATCCTGCATATGATGTGCCTCTACGCAGGTTTTCTCACGATGCTTTACTTCACCGAAAAGCAGATTAATCCAATCTCCGATTTCTCGATATGACAATTCCCAGGTGTCACCACTAGGCCTTCATGACATGGCTCAGTCTGAGGCTGAAGCGTGCTAATCTAGTAAGAGGTAATTTACCTGTTATGGTTTCTACAAGGCATCGCAGGTGAGCCCAAGTTTTTACTTGGAGGCACGTCTTTGCTGTTAGAGCGGTGACGGCCAAAATCTTCCACCAATCAAAACTTAAACTGGGAATCGAACTGCCATGATGACCTAGTGGTTACACGCGCGGATTCTCGCTTAGAGAAATCACGGGTTGAAATCCTGGGCAAGCACCGTGCTTCAATGCAATCATGTGCTTTTCGGTAAAAGAAAACATCGTAAGAAAACCTGCATACCCTGGAAATAATCCTGATATATGTGTAGCCTATTCTCTGATCTGAAAGAGGAGACTTGTGCCTAGCGATGAGTCACTAATAGGCTGTTGCTTACCATACCTTTTTTTACCTCTACCAACGAAACAAGAACTCGCACCATTGCGCCATCGAGGCCATAAAAAAATCTCATAGAGGTTTGTTTATCAATTAATTATTATAACCTTTTGTTAATAAAGGGAACATTGTAGAAACTAATTCTAAGCCTCTTATATTTAACTAACTGACAAATAACTTTCAACAGTGTCTCACTAATGAACAGCCATTCCAATTAACCTTTTGTTAGTGTTTCTATATTAAATCATTCAGTTGCTTCACGGCAATCATAACCTTCAATAAATTGCTTCCACTAAGGATATGTTTACATTTGACACTTTATAATTCCGATAAATTTACAAATAATGCAAGGGATAAGCAAAATTCATTAATGGCATCTATAATTTCCATTTCCATACTGTGGGCGTTGATGAGTAATGTTGGTGCATTCACACTTTATTAATTAATTCGCCATATATTGTTGAATCACTTAATGTTCCCGATATCAATTTACACAAACTCATTAATAATAATAGCTAGAAACGCGACAGTTTCAAAAGTCGACCGCACCGGCGAGCCGTCACTCGAGAACTGGAGAGACGTGCGCCGGATTGTCACTTATTGACTCTATCCCACGCCGATAGACAGATGGCGCCAGCGTTCCACAGAGTATTGCACTCCGACATATAAATATTTAGTGTCATAATGTTATCGTCAGTAAATTCCATAATTACTTAACCAGTGTTGATTTGTTTTCATTTTGCTGAATTCGTTTATATTTCAGAGATAGTATAGAAAAGTAAGTATTATAATATTTTCTGCTATCAAATAAGTTACACAAGCATCGAATGATAATAAATGAATAAATAAACGGATAACGCCATATTTAACCACGGTTAAGATTATGCCGAGGAAGTTGAACTATAAAGTACTCCACTACACTGTAAATTTCTGGAACTTATTTGTTTTATATACATAAACGTGAAATTTAATACTACGACTCAAAATAACTTCGCAATAATATATTGTAAAATTAAACTGAGTTAGAAGGTTGAGTAACTTTCAAAATGACATAAAACTTTTAGAGATTGACATTTTTAATAAGATACCGCCAGCAGTTTTCGATTTGCCTCCACATTATTTTAAGTAATATTTCAAAAACGTCCTTTTGCAAAAGGCATATTTTAATATTGAAGATTATTTCAGCGATAGAAATGTTTGGACTTGATTCCAGTCGCTCACAGAAGCAATATACACACATTGTTATATACAAAACTATCTTAAACGAGTAACCGTTGAGTTTCTTACCGATTCCTTCTCAGCGAATTCAACTTTCCGAAACGGTGGTGAATTTGTTACGAACGGACATACCACTGACGATTCAAAAATGCTTTTTGAGTCTACTTGAATAAAGAATATTTTGATTTTGATTATTATCGTCCGCCATATGGACAAAAATCGTAGAGAATAAGATTACGATTTTAATCCACATGCTCCATACATTGAGTTTGTTTTTTAACGTAAAATGAAGTATGAAATTAATAAATATAAGTCGAAATCAAATAGTTTCTGGAACGTCAGCGTCATCTACCGACGCTGGACAGAGTCAATGAGTCACAGACCGGCGGCGTTCTCGAGTAACGGTCCGCCAGAGCGGTTGACTATTGAAACTGTCGCGCCTAACTATTGTTAATGTGTGTGCGTAATTTGCTACCGGAAACATGGAGTGATTAGACATTATGATCTGAGTTAATTAATAGAATATTTGATTGGACCCACATTACCCACCGACGCCCATACTTTGGAAGTTGAATTATGGACCCCACTAATGACGATGTCGGCGGGAACCTATGCCTATTCTTCGACACATATAAAGATATATCAAGGAAAACATTTTATATGACACTTTATACTGCACAATTCCAATTTTTCTAAATTGCTCTTCTCTTGTACGAGATTGTTTATATCAATATGATCGCCTTTGCACAATAATTGCCCAATATAGTCTTATTATTTGTAAATAAATAAAAACAATACGGAAGTTAGTCTTTCATATGAAAGAGTCCTTAGAGTTGTTTGGCAACTTAATAACGTGGATCCACTAAAGCGGCCTAAATCGCTAACACTGATTTAATTTCATTGTACAAAACTAGGATAACCATTGTTTTAATTCAACAAAGACCCTTGTATAACCTTTATTTATATAAATCTTCTATACTGGCTCGATAGTTAGCTCGCCTTACTAGCAGAAGTCTTGGATACGATTACATACAAAGCATCACGCCTCATTCCCTTCGGGGTAGGCAGAGGCAACGTCGTTCCACTTGCCACGATCCTTGCATATCTCCTTAGCTTCTTTCATTTTCATTAAACCTTTCATACAAGTTCGTCGGTTTAACGTACTCTTGACCTGGCCCTTATTTAAAATGTCCTGGGTTTGGTCCAGGAACGTTCGCCTTGGTCTTTCCCTTCCAACTTTCGCATTCACTGTTGACTCATAAATCCTTTTTGTCAGTGTCCTTTCATTCAGTCTCTCTACATGCCCAAACCATCTAAGCATTCCTTTCTCAATTATAGACACTAAATATTCTTTTATACCACAACGTTCTCTTATGACACTATTTCTTACTTTGCCACTCAGTTTCAGTCCTGCATTTATTTTACTTTTATACTTCTTCTGCGATACCCAACTTTCACTACCATACATTAGTGTTGGCACCAACACTCCTCCATGCAAATCCAGTCTGGTCATTTGAGAACCATTTGACTATTCATAAAGGCGTGCAGAGCATCATTTACCATATTACCTGCATTCACTCTCCTTTCAATATCACTTTCACATGTTCAATCTTTTGTTTATTTAGATGCCAAGCACAAAAATTCTTTCACCTCTTCCACTTGTTCGCCATCCATCGAAATATTGCCATTCATCATAGATTCATCTCTTTCAAAAAGTATAACTTTTGTTTTGTGTACATTCACTTTCATTCCTTTCCTTTTCAAAGCTTCATTCATAATATTTACCATCTGTAGCTCAGTAGCAGATGATGCAAGTATTACTTGATCATCAGCGTAGAGTAAACATTTGATGAATAATTCATTCATAACCCTTTTGCTATCTAGCGACGTCATTGAATTTGCCTTTCTATGCATGTAAAGACTGTCAACTGTATTTACGAGTATATTTATTAACGAAATTAGAATTTAATTCTTTATAAATTAGTAAAGCAGCGAGTTGGCTGCCGCAGGCGAGTTGTGTAACGTTCAAGACGTACATTTCGGAGTTAAAATTGTAAACTTAATTAAGACTTTGCTCAGTTAATTCGTGCAACTGGAAGTTGNGCAGAAGAATCACAAAAGTAAAATAAATGCGGTAGAGATGAGAGCGTTGAGAAACATGAGTGGATTAAAACTGAGTGACAGAGTAAGAAATAGTGTGATAAGAGAACGTTGTGGTATAAAAGAAGACGTAGTGACTAAAATTGAGAAAGATATGCTTAGATGGTTTGGGCATGGAGAGAGAATGAATGAAAGAAGACTGACAAAAAGGATTTATGAGTCAAGAGTGAATGCGAAAGTTTGAAGGGGAAGACCAAGGCGAACGTTCCTGGACCAAAACCAGGTTAAATTAAATAAGGGCCAGGTCAAGAGTACTCTAAACTGACGAACGTGTATGAAAGGTTTAATGAGAATGTAAAAAGCGAAAGAGATATCCAAGGATCGTGGCAAGTGGAAGGACGTGGTCTCTGCCTACCCCTATTGGGAAAGAGGCGTGATGCTATGTATGTATGTATGTAAGGAGACTTAAACTATGTAAATTAGTGACGCACAAAAGGCGGTCTTATCGCTTTAAAGCGATTTCTTCCAGACAACCTTAAGGAAGAAGAGTTAGTTAAGAGTTTAAATGTAGATGGTGAGAATAATAAAGACACTACATACACTCATACATAAATGTATAAAATATAATCTGATAAGAACATACATATACGTCGCGTCGTCATAATTTGAAAATGAACTAAAGGGAAAGATAATGATTTTTAACTAAGTAGAAAGTATAAAGTGGGAGCATGTTGAATTTCAATTGGAAGAGCATTCCACAAGCGTGTTTCTTCAACCGTGAATGAACCTTGAAAAGACTGTGTGGTGCATAGGAATTCACAATTTAAGACTGTATGGAGGCCTAAAGGCCACCTTATGCCCGCTATCATGAAAGAAATTGAAGCGATTTTTCAAGTATACACACGGTACAGAAGAGAAAGAATGTTTAGATTCCGGCGAAATCGGATACGTAACCACTTGAGCTTTCAACGAAATTCGGAAACATGGTCAAATTTACGTAAACCAAACATGAAGCTAATAGCAATATTTTGAAGACGCTCAAGTTTGTTTCATTGGTTCTCATTCAAGTCAAGATAGCTTGCGTCTGCATAATCGTGAATAGAGAGCAATAAGGAGTGGGCTAAAATTGTTTTAGTGGGAATTGGAAGAAAAGAACGCAGGCGTCTAAGTGAACTCATTGCAGCAAATATTCTTTTGGTCACTTTATTTAACTGAGAGGACCAGGAAAGCGGAGAATCTATATAAAAACTTTTTGGCTATAAGGTACTACGTAATCATGAAACACAATAGGTGGAAGGTTAACCCGGTCCACTCTCGAGATCACGCCAGGGCTGCCAATAATAATCGCCTGCGACTTTGTTGGATTTCCTTTCAGTCCATAACATCAACTCCATTCACTAATCGCAGCGAGGTCATTATGATGGGACGGAAAAAAAATCGATCCTGATAAAAAAGAAAATATTTTTTAAACGTTTTATTAGCATTATTTACGCTACATTAAGTTAGTATAGCTAAATGAAATGAAAGATTCATAAAAACTACATTACTTTACTAAAAAAACCAGCTCTGGAACACAAAGCTGACGTCTAGCCCGGGTCAACGACTTCTAGCTGTTCGCGCGCCTAAGCTTAGGCGAAAGGTCGTTGACCCGTGATAGACGTCAGAAATTTTTAATTCAAAAACAAAATTTAATTAATAATAGACATTAATAATTAACAATTGACAATTCATCATTTGATATTTCAATAAATTATTTGTATTAATTATCGAGACTGAATATTTTATTGACAATGAAATTCATTAAATTCCTGACATACCTTCATTTATCCCTCCCTTTAAGTTTCGGAAATCTAAGGTTTTAGATATGTATAAATATAAATAAGACTTAAAAATTAGGTCGCCAAAGAAGTTTCACATGTGTACTTTGTATGCTCGCACTTTTAACGTTCTTTTTAAATCAGGATCGATATTTTCCGTCCTACCTTCAAAAGTGTCATTAGTACTATCATCCGTCTTCATTTTCGAGAGTGGTCTCCTAACACCTTGTACAGAGTCAAATTGCATTGTAGTTTTTGTAATTTTAATGCTGTATCATCTTATCGTTTTTTTAATCACATAGCTACTTATATATACGCTTAAAAAGCAAATCTTTAGTAAAGTTAAACTATTGCACTGTTACTGGTTCAAAAGTCTATTTAAAATTTGCATTATTGTTTTATTTGCATTGAGTATTGCTTTTGAGTAATTTTATGGAAATTTTAAACAACGACCTTCATCAGTTTAGTTTAAATACAAATTACCTGCTTCCATTGTAATCATATTTTTCAGTATAGTTCAATTAAGTTCCTAGTTATTATACATTGTTAGATAGCTAAGAATATGGTTATGTTTTTAAAATAATTTACCACCCAAGTTCCATAAGGTTTTTGACGTGAATACGTCTATAAAATTGCATAGGGACGTGATTAAAAAAATGTATGATAGCAAAATCGGGGGATACAGTTTGTAGTTGTAGCTACATATCTATCAGCTCCATCTGAAATTAAATTACACCCCTGGATAGCTAAAAGGTCAAAGAATTTATTACGCTAAGTAAAGACTGTAACACATCGTTATCTTATATAGAAACTTTTACCCGTTACGAGACGTATTAACGTGAAACAAACAGTCGTGTTCCAATACCCCATTTACTTTGTACTTTTAAACAGGACCAGGTAGGACAAACGATTTTACACAACCTACATCAAAATCTAGTGAACCGGAGATGAAAAGCTTTAACAGCATCCTCCTTCAGCGAAATAATAGTCTCGCAAAGGGAGAACACTGCCCTCTACTCCCTCGGCTTTCAAAGTCCAGACCTCGATAAAGTTGAAAATGTAATTTTGTAAATATTATCTATTAGCAAATATATATAACAAACACCCTTTGTTGCCTCATTGGTCTAGTGGTTAGCATGTTCGACTACAGACATGAGGTCCTGGGTTCGAGTCCCGGGTCGGGCCAATTCAAAAATCAATATTGAGTTTTCTATCAAGATTTTCTCAATATTTGCCCGAAGTTGGGAAGCTGGCGGTGTGATCCATCCCCGTGCCTCGGAGAGCACGTTAAGCCATCGGTCCTGCGCCTGATCTCTCTCCGGTCGTGTCGGACTCCCGTCACATCGGACTATGAGAGTGAAGGAATAGAGAGTGCACTTGTGTACTATGCCTGCCAATCCGCAGTGGAGCAGCGTGGTGGGTCTATGCTCTAAAAACCCTCACTCCTTGGAGTGAGGAGGCCTGTGCCCAGCAGTGGGACGTTAA
>JACTOM010000908.1:1621607-1634219 GCA_015832385.1 Elymnias hypermnestra
GTGGCATAGGAGCGTGGTAGTTCTGTTCTTCAAGAAAGGTGACAACACCTTATTGAAGAACTATAGACCTATTGCGCTGCTAAGCCATGTCTATAAACTGTTCTCGAGGGTCATTACGAATCGTCTCGCTCGCAAGTTTGACGACTTCCAGCCTCCCGAACAAGCCGGATTCCGAAAAGGCTTTAGTACCATAGACCACATCTTTACGCTGCGGCAGATTATACAGAAGACCGAGGAGTATAATCGGCCACTTTGCTTGGCGTTCGTGGACTATGAGAAAGCCTTCGATTCGGTGGAAACCTGGGCCGTGTTGAGATCTTTGCAGAGATGCCGAATTGACCACCGGTATATACACGTGTTGAAGTGCTTGTACGAAAACGCCACCATGTCAGTCCGTATACAGGACCATAGCACAGAGTCTATCCAACTGCAGCGTGGAGTGCGACAGGGAGATGTTATCTCCCCGAAGCTCTTTACTGCGGCGTTGGAAGACCTCTTTAAGCTTATGGAGTGGAACGGACTGGGCATCAACATCAACGGCGAGTACATCACTCATCTACGGTTCGCCGATGACGTGGTCATTATGGCAGAGACTCTGGAAGATCTCAATGCAATGCTCGATGACCTCAGCAGAGCTTCTCGACAGGTGGGCCTAAAAATGAACATGGATAAGACGAAAGTTATGTCCAATATCCATGTTCCGCTCCACCCAGTCATCGTTGAGAACTCAGCTCTCGAAATTGTTGACGAATACTCATACCTGGGACACATAGTCCAGCTAGGTAGGTCCAATTTCGACAAAGAGGTTAGCCGCCGAATCCAACTCGGTTGGGCAGCGTTCGGGAAATTACGGCATCTCTTTTCGTCCAATATCCCTCAGTGCCTGAAGACAAAGCTCTTCGAACAGTGCGTGTTGCCAGTGATGACCTACGGCTCCGAAACGTGGTCGCTGACTATGGGCCTTATACGAAAGTTCAGAGTCACTCAGCGTGCGATGGAAAGGGCTATGCTTGGAGTTTCTCTACGTGATCAAATCAGAAATGAGGAGATCCGTAGCAGAACTAAAGTCACCGACATAGCCTTACGAATCGCGAACCTGAAGTGGCAATGGGCGGGCCACATAGTCCGACGGACCGATGGACGTTGGGGCCCGAAGGTGCTGGAGTGGCGACCCCGCACCGGGCGGCGCAGTGTAGGTAGACCCCCCACAAGGTGGACCGATGACATATAGATGGTCGCCGGTAGCCGCTGGAGCCAGGCGGCACAAGACCGGGCCTTGTGGACGTCATTACGTAAGACCTATATCCAGCAGTGGACGTCCATCGGATGAAGCGACGACGACGACGATACATATAGACTGGCTAGCTTAGCTAGAGTACCAAGTAAAACCCAGCGATACCCTCATCAACCTGAATTGGAGGTGTTAGAGGCTCCTTTACGTATTCGCTCTGACACTTCCGGATGCAATCGGCAATGAGCGGTTTAAGGAGGAGGCAAAAGGCATTCAAAAGAAAGCCTTCTACCACCCGGCCTCCGCCTTCGCAGGGGCGGGGCATCAGCAGCACTTTCCCTTTCTCTCTCCATTGCCTCATTTAACGAGATGACACCCTCGCAAAAGGAGGCAACTGCAATCCATCCTACTTCACTGCCAAGCATGTTGTCCGACTGCACAGGATATATAAGTTAAACACGTACATGTACAAATATAGTCACTTTAATCATTAGTACTTTAATTCATCTAACACCAGTTATGTCACTCTATATACTTTATTACAATTTACTATACAAATAATTCACTGATTTACGACACACAATAAACATTTTACTGATCCACTGATATCACTTGAATGCCTCTTCGTTGTGACGCGATCTCACACGAAGACTATTCGGTGGTAAACCGTGCCGCCGTTTATTTTGTGATTAATGCTGCCACCTGTTTCCGTCGGAAAGCATGCGACAACAAGCATCGAGTCTATTATCCTCTCCAATTAGCGACACCAGGAGATGGTTCCTATGCCGCACATTCTACCACAGTGTGATCTACCGTATCAACGGGCGCACCACACTGATGGCAAATAGGTGATACTTCATGTCGCGCTATCTGATGCAAGTATTTACCAAAACATCCATGTCCGGTCAGTACCTGCACCAATCTGAAAGAAAGCGATCCGTGCTGCCTAGATAGCCATTGTTCTAGGCGAGGACGACTTGCCTCATTCCATAATTGGACTAGAACCCTGTCAGCATGGGCCCTAACCCTCTGGATCTTGTCCAAATCAAGGCACTCCAGCAACCCTGCAAGTTCACCTGTCGCCGTACTTTAAGAGAGTTATTAGTTACGACCGCCACCGGGGGGGTCCTAGGGGGGGGGGGCGGTCAGCCCCCCCCTATCGCCCCCGTCATCCGGCGGGTATAGCGCGGTCGGTCCGGCCCCTTATGACGCTAGACTAGAGTGACAAACCGGGGTTTTCCCTTACAGCGCACGATGCACATCGGTTACATGCGCCCGGACCATCATCACTTTCAAACGTAGGCAGCTCAGAGCCGTCACTTCACTCTACATTGTGCCTTGTAGATCTTGTCGCAAGGCAGCCCGACGGGTCCCGATCCAGACTCTCAGGCGAGCCTTGAAGGGATCGGAACCTGGGACGCGTGTCCCATTACTTAAGTGTAATGCCACGCCGAACAGAACGAGATCCCCAACTATCTTCATCCAATCCTGCTCCACAGCCCCCGAGAGGCCAACACCAATTGAGCGGGCGACAGTAGCCACCTGTCGGGGCCCCCGCTCTCCCTCGGTAGCCATTGTTAGTCGGCCTCCGCCGACAACCTGGAATGGTAACGGTTCGACCGGACTCACGCCACATGTCTACTACCATAACCTAAAGCGCCCGCGAGTTCTTTACTCTGGTACCAAAGATCGAAAGCACCGACAGCGCAGTTCTAGGGGTAAACGCCCAGTAGTAAAACGTTTACCCGCTGCTGGTATATTGTCCTTAGATATAAAAATTATCATATTTATAGGTAGGCTTTACATTTGAATTAGATATTTCAGTCCAAATTATAATATTCTTCACGTGAGCCAAATTAAGCTCTAAACCGAAAGGAATATGCATTTTATCGTTTGTGTTCACACAAATTTTATTCAGTTTGTGATGGTCGATTGCATCCACTGTAACATAAACTTTCTCTTTGAAACACATAAGGTTCAATTTTCAATAACGAAGAGCAATTGCTTATTCTATTGTTATGTGTCAGTTAGACAGAAGTAAGAAATAACATCAACCTGTAACTTACATTTGATTCTTGATTGAAGTCTATAAAGACTATCGTCTCATTCTGATGCACATAATATAATTTCAATTTGACTCCTAGCTTCTACGGTTAAAATACAATTTCCTATTCACAAAACAATTTTTTTAAACTACCCGAAAACAGTTTTTTTTAAACAACTGATCAAAAATAAAATTAAAACTGAGTGCGTACATAGTACACATGTCTGAAGTGAAACGTCTTTGGCAAACTAATTTTTAAGTCCTGTTTATATTTATACAGATCTAAAGAGGGAGGGAAAAGGGAAGATATGTTAGAAATTTAATAAATTTAATTGTCATTAAAATATTAAGGTCTGAAGATCAAAGTCTTCGAACAGTGCGTGTTGCCAGTGATGACCTACGGTTTTGAGATGTGGTCGCTGACTATGGGCCTCATGCGGAAGCTCAGAGTCACCCAGCGTGCGATGGAGAGGGCTATGCTCAGAGTTTCTCTACGTGATCGATTTAGAAATGAAGAGATCCGTAGTAGAATCAAAGTCACCGACATAGTTCTACGAATCGCGAACCTGAAGTGGCAATGTGCGGGGCACATAGTTCAAAGGACCGATGGACGTTGGAGGCCGAAGGTGCTGGAGTGGCGACCCCGCACCGGACGGCGCAGTGCAGGCAGACCCCCCACAAGGTGGACCGATGATATAAATAGGGTCGCCGGTAGCCGCTGCTGCCAGGCGGCGCAAGATCGGGCCTTGTGGACATCATTTCGTGAGACCTATGTCCAGCAGTGAACGTCCTTGCGAGGCGAAATAGTTCGGCAGCACTCGTAATCCCAGTTGCAACACTCCTTTAACAGCGACTTTGCCCATCCATGATAAGTTGAAGAAGTCCGTACCTCTCGTGTCTAAGAACGTGGCCGAGGTAGGATACTTTCCACAACTTAACAGTCTGCAAACGTTTTTGGCTGAGACGTGATTTGGTTTTCTGAGATCTTCTTTTACTGTCCAAGATCCGTAAAGAAGGATGGGCCAGACGTAGCTTTTTAGAAGACGAATACGCAATGGAATTTTGAGATTGCGACAACAGAAAAAATTTCGGATTTTTTTTAATAAATGCCGTGCTATTTCGATACGCGTCTTAACTTCTTGATCACTCTCCCAAGCCTCATTCAGCCACGTACCCAAATATATTTCATTCCGTACTCTCTCCAATCTTCGGCCCGCCACGATTAAACAGGTAATATAATAAAACTATTTGGTAGAAACAATAAATCAATAGCGAATTTCACAGAAGCATAAAAGCATTAAAAAATTAATGAATAATATACAAAACGTTCTATTCAAGATACCATATTGGTTTTATGACAATCATTTAACATATCCATAGAATCATATATCATAATAATGGATTCAAAGGAAATTAGACCTTAAGATGTTAAATTTAAAATGAAATATGCTTTTAACAAAAAAAATTAATCACCATTCGCATTATTTTAATGACTGCATAGTTCATGTTCTATTTAATTTTAAAATATATTGCTTTTTAAACAAGTGTAATTTATTAGACAGTATCTAGAAAGTTTAAATGAATTAACACCGTATCCTTGTAAATAATAAGGTTTAATTTCGAATGAATACAATTCGTATTACCTTGTACGTTTATTAGTTTACCAGGGCAGGCGATGCTGGAAAATTTTAACATGATCGATTTAACTGTAATCGTAAAAATGGTAATAAAAATCGTAGTTGGAAAAATCACATTCGTTCAAGGCGAATTATAAATGTAGGTATATATTTTTAGCGATAACAGCAAGTGTTTGTTCATGGCTTTTGAAAGGGTTCACGAGAAGAAATACGAATATTTACAACTGGATATGTTTTAATCTCGTTATCTCATTGTATTTACTCTTAAAAAAACCCTGATTGGGCAGTGGTTAGACACTTTGGATTCTTTAAAGTCACAAATTCGAATACTGGGCAGGCTACAGCAAGTTCTCTGTCTAAAACTTAAGCAAAATAAGCAGCCCATTAACGTCCCACTGAGGGGCACAGGTTTCCTCACTCATACTAGAGAGAGTTTTTAGAGAATAGATCCAGCACGCTGCTCCAATGCGATCGGCTGGCATAGTACACACGTGCTTTCTCTATTCTTTCACTCACATAGTCCTATGGGACGGCAATCCGACACGACCAGAATCTCTTCCTTTAGAGATTAGGCTTAGGACCGACGGCTTAACGTGCTGCGCTAATTTTCCAAATTTGGGCAAATCTGGAGAAAATCGTAATAGAAAACTCAAACCCAGGACCTCATGTCTGTAGCAGAAAAAGCGGGCCAATACACCAATAAGGCAATATAAAACCTGTAAAACCTGGGTGCTTTATTATTGTTTAAAATAAGTGTAATTTTCAATAAAGGAAACCATGTGATGAAACCGGCATAAACTGGAAGCAATTCTGAGATTTAAATGTATATAATAGTAGCCTGTAATGTAGCGTGGTGGATCCATGCTCTGAAAACCTTCTCTCCAGGGTTCACATCTACGAAAATTGCTTCTAACTATATCCCTCATAGACTTTGAAATACTCCAAGCGACGTGTCACAAACCGTTTCCATTACAAAGGCAATAAAACGCAGACGGTTTTAGAGTACGTAGAAAGAGAATGGAGTGGAGTGCAGTGGCCTCTTACTGTGAGAATGTTTTTCGCTGAAGAAGGCAAATGAGAAAGGGAGGATGCTGTGGACACTCCTTTACTCCGGCGCAAAAGATTGCGAGGTAGGTTTAGATTCACGCTTCTCCTGTCTCCTTCTTTAGTTTCTCAGAGGGATCTTCCGTAGTATCATGGTAGATTGCGTCTACCGAGCCTCTGGTGCTCCACTAAAGAATGTGAGCTGTATCGCCGGGTTTTAGGGGGTATTCTGGCTTGTCAGCGAGTCCTATACTTCCGAAAAGATTTAAGGTCTGATTGGGAAGCGTAAAGGCCCACCACGCTGCTTCATTGCAGGCTACACACATCTCAGAATTACTCCCGGGATATGCAGGTTGCCTAACGATGAAAATGATATAAACTATGAAGAGAAACCTTCACCAAAAACACGGAAGGATTGGGGAAAAAAATCATGCACCTCAGTTTCTATTAATGGAGAAACTTAGCGGTTTCGAAGCCGCACTTTCTCAATCAGACCATCTTGGCTTTAATAAGAAAAACAATATAGTATATTACTCACGTAGAGTCCAAAGTATGACAACGCCGGATGATAAAAACACGGGTGGCAATGCCATACTTTCGTCCCGTGGTACGTGTACAAATTTTCATCAGAGCGAGATCTAAAGCTCGATAAAAATGTCAATAATAAAGTTTAAAATAATATAAAATATTATATAAGTCAGATATTGAAACACATTTACTCATTTATATACGACAACTTTCAAACACAAACTATACTCGTATTATCACATAAAAATAAGAGAGAGAGAGAGAGAAAACACTTTATTGCACACAAGATAAAAATAAAAAGACATATAAACTAAGATACTTATTACTATAATATAGCGTGCAAAGGCGGTCTTATTGCTACAAGCAATCTCTTCCAGACAACCTTATTAAATAAACAAGCAAACTAAAATAAATATTAGGACAGAACAGCGCCAAAAACTTAAATATAATATATGATATATAAATTTTTGTTTTTAACTATATAAGATATTACATATAATATAAATATTATATACATAAATATCAATATATCAATAGATACATATTGAAAATATATACACAAAAGATTTAAGATAAAAATATACAATATAAAGAAAAGGAAAAGATAAAGCAAAACAATATAATAATAAATCGTAAGAAGAATTAATTGAAGAAGTAAGTAAAGTAAGTAAGTAGCAGCCCATTAACGTCCCACTGCTGGGCGCAGGCCTCCTCACTCATAGGAGAGAGAGGGTTTTTAGAGCATAGACCCACCACGCTGATCCACTGCGTATTGGCAGGCATAGCACACAAGTGCACTCTCTATTCCTTCACTCTCATAGGCCGGTTTTACGGAAATCCGACACGACCGGAGAGAGATCAGGCGCAGGACCGACGGCTTAACGTGCTCTCCGAGGCACGGGGGTGGATCACACCGCCAACTTCCCAACTTCGGGCAAATATTGAGAAAATCTTAATAGAAAACTCAATATCGATTAATTTGAAGAAATTGAAATTTCGATTTAAAAAAAATTCGATTTATTAAAAATTGAAGAAAAAATAGTAACAAAGGTGGATGACGCAGCAAAACAAAGTGACATAAAAGAAGCGCGCATGCCTCGAAAATTTAAAGCAAAAGTCCTGTTTAAATGCCAGATTCGATTCGAAGGACTACGAAATATGACGTTCGTAACAACTAAGCCACGGTTGTTTTTAATATTATGTATCAATATTTGCAGACGGAAAAATCAAAGCCAAATAAAATATAATCTCTAGGCTTATTATTAGTTTGTAACCAGAGCTCGTAATACCTACTCGTGTTATGATGACGTCAATGCCATAATAAATCATAGTTTATTTTAAAAATTCGTCAAGCGCTCTTTCAAATTCTTTCGGTGAGGGTTCTGTACACGATACAGTACAAACTCGGTTAATTGAACCAATTGGAGTTGAGATTAATCCAGATAATCAAAAGATCGAAAGCTAATTCGTGTGAAGGTTAGGTAGTTTTAATATTTACAAGTAACATTTGGCATTTTTATTTGACACTCGTGTTTTCTAGATTTTAAATTAAAAAAGAAAATTTAATTCATAATTTCTAATATTGATAAAAACACGCGGCACTTTTATTTACAATTCATCATTTGAGATTTTAATAAATTGTTTGTATTAATTTTCGACACTTTCAATATTTTAATGACAAGTAAATTCCTAACATATCTTCCTTTTTCCCTCCCTCCAAGTCTCGGAAATCTAAAGTTTAAGATTTATATAAATATAAACAAGACAAGTATTTGGTCAGACAATCTAGAGTTAAATAAAATCACAGTGGCATTTATGCATAAAACAATGACTAGTTATTTTTAAAGTGACATATTTTTATATGTCACTTTGCCTTGTCTTAAATTCTTTCGTTAATGTGACGCATGTCACATTACAGTAGGCCGCGGAGTAGGAGTAAAATGCATCACAAAATCACACTATATAATTTTGTTTAATATTTTATAGTACACAATAAAAAGCAAACTCAGTTTAAATCTCTTTTTTTATTTTAATATTTAAAAATGTCATGTCAGTGTTTTTTATCTTAATCTTCCGAAACGAAATCTCCCATTTTTAATTGTGATATGAATTGTATGTAATAGCGAGTTGTTTTATGGGTTTTAAATTGAATAATATCTTATTGGGGAACCCTAAATTGAATTTTACATCGTATTAAAGAAAATTTGCTCAGCTTACAAAAGATCCAATAGCGTTACTAGTACGCTATGAAGAATACTAAAATTAAGTAATTTGAATGCAGGTTCACTGTACTCCCGTGGAAATATGGAAAGATCAGTTCTCTATCGGATCGAATTGTCTATATATCATATCCTGAATCTACTTAAGATACAATTAAGATTTATGATACTGCCATTTATATTATATTAGGGAAGATATAGAAGACTAATTTATAAAAATAATCTCAATAAATATTATGAGTGGATAGTCTATAAATAAAATATTAAAAAAAAACCGCCTTCAAAACAAAATAATATACTTCCTAACAAATTAATATACTTTACGGCGGCACCGTGTTTTAATGTTGGTAACAAGGTGTGCAGCGAGCTAGCAATAATCGTCTACCAACATTCAAACTACCTCCACTCGCAGAAACTAGTATAAAAGGGCTTGCATTAGACTAGCGGGCATTCTGACTCGAAGTACTGCCCGGTGCACACCTTACACCCATAAATTATTGATTATTGTCATTAAGTTAAAAAATTAATCAATAATTTAGTTTAAAGTAATAAATAATCCCTGTGAAAATTCGGCTGACACCGACACCTTAAGCAAATATTGCAAAGCAGCAACAAACGTAAGCTCATTGCCATTTGATTACAGACAGTTAGGTATTCTGTCACAAATCTCACCCATACTGTAAGCCGTTGAGGAGTTTCATTGATCATCATATTTAACTACGGCAATCACTTGACCATACCCTCGTTACGGTAGGTGACTCAAACATCCGGATTCTGCCGAGTATCGTCAATAAACTCCAAAGAATTTAAGAGTTCCGTTACTTTGTCATGGATTCCATGATCAAGACTTAACCAAACTATCATCAAACAACCGTTGAAGTATATCCTTTTCAATAAAAAACAAATCATCGAAATCGATTGGCGTGGTCTTAAGTAATTCGTCCATTGCACATATTCTAATGGATGCCAACATCAGAATTGGACCAAAAATGGGACCCCACAGGTCAGCCAGTCCAAATTTATGAGGTAAAAAACATAAAAAAAAAATACAGTGGAATTGACAACCTCCTCCTTTTTTGAATTCTGTTAATAATTCAATGTTTCAGTAACAGTTTTTAAAAACGATGTTTCCAGAGCCGTTATTCATAAAGATCACGTACCATCACAAAATGGCGAAGACAAAACAAAATGACAGAGTGCGTGAACAATTTATAAACAGAATGAATCAAATGGCTTGTGGTACATAATGGTGNAGAACGCGATATACTCTTTTTTTTTTTATAGTTCTTGTTGAGTGACACCGACACCTTAAGCTAATATTGCAAAGCAGCAACAAACGTAAACTCATTGCCATTTGATTAGACAGTTAGGTATTCTGTCACAAATCACACCCATACTGTAAGCCGTTGAGGAGTTCCATTGATCATCATATTTAACTACGCCAATGACTTGACTATACCCTCGTTACGGTAGATGACTCAAACACCCGGATTCCGCCGAGTATCGTTAATATACTCCAAAGAATTGAAGAGTTCCGTTACTTTGTCATGGATTCCATGATCAAAAATTAACCAAACTATCATCAAACAACCGTTGAAGTATATCCTTTTCAATAAAAAACAAATCATCGAAATTGGTTGGCGTGGTCTTAAGTAATTCGTCCATTTGTTGCACATATTCTAATGGATGCCATCATCAGAATTGGACCAAAAATAGGACCCTACAGGTCAGCCAGGCCAAATTTATGAGGTAAAAAATACAGTGGAATTGATAACCTCCTCCTTTTTTGAAGATGGTTAAAAATACAATGTTTCAGTAACAGTTTTTAAAAACGATGTTTCCAGAGCCGTTATTCATAAAGATCACGTACCATCACAAAATGGCGAAGACAAAACAAAATGACAGAGTGCGTGAACAATTTATAAACAGAATGAATCAAATGGCTTGTGGTACATAATGGTGACTTAGTTCTGACTTTTCATAACATAAATGTTTCTATTAGATCTTCTAAATCATTTATTTGATTTTGATACAGTTTTCAGTTAAAAATAGAGTGATTCAAGAGGAATGTTTATATATATAATACATATATAGTATAATACAGAAAATTTGAAACCAATAGATTTATAATGTGATGTCGTGACAAACATTTTGTGTGCTTAAATCGCATACTAATGTACTACGGAATTTTATATCTTAAGATATTCTTTCAATAAGCCCGTGATTGTATATATTTATCACAAAAGAATAACCCACGGTAACCATTTTTATCTTTTACATATTACAACAAAATGTGTTATATATAAAGCTATCTTATTCAATACAGTATTATTGATAACCCAATTAAATACATTATATACGTTGTATATTTCATGTAGATTAAAACTGTCCTTGACAGTCGTCGCTTCAACCGATGGACGTCCACTGCTGGACATAGGTCTCACGTAATGACGTCCACAAGACCCGATCTTGCGCCGCCTGGTTCCAGCGGCTTTCGGCGAGCCTCTTTATATCATCGGTCCACCTTGTGGGGGGTCTGCCTACACTGCGGCGTCCGGTCCATCAGTCCTTCGGACTATGTGCCCCGCCCATTGCCACTTCAGGTTCGCGACTCGTAGAACTCGGTGACCTTGGTTCTACTACGGATCTCTTCATTTCTAATTCGATCACGTAGATAAACTCCGAGCATAGCCCTCTCCATAGCACGCTGAGTGACTCTGAGCTTCCGCATGAGGCTCATAGTCACGTTTCTAGGTCTATCTATTTACGTGTATTGACTTGAAGGGTTAGTTGGTGTAGGAAATGGCTTTAATTTTTTATAATTAGGGAAAATAATGGATAAAATGACACGGTCGACAAGCAAAATTTAACACAACAACGTCTTTGATGTCAAAAACACTTTCTTTTCTTTCACTTTCATTTCTCGTAAATTACAGTATTTCATGTTTCGTTTCGTCGTGACATTGAACAAAAGTTACCTAAAGGTCGAAACGTATTTGATAAATCGCTTATCTAAATCGACCCAACCTCCTTACCGAAAATAAAACTTAGTCACGCCGGAAATGTTAGTGATTACATTTTTAAGGATAGCAAATAAGGTTTCTTAACCTTTAAAATACAATATAAATGAATACCTGTAAATAATAAGTAAGAAATAGTGTGATAAGAGAACGTTGTGGTATAAAAGAAGATGTAGTGACTAGAATTGAGAAAGGTATGTTTAGATAGTTTGGGCACGGAGAGAGAATGAGTGAAAGACTGACAAAAAGGATTTATGAGTTAAGAGTGCATGGGTAAGATCAAGGCGAACGTTCCTGGACTAAATCCAGGACATTTTAAATAAGGGCCGGGTCAAGAGTACGACGAACTTGTATGAAGGGTTTAAAGAGAATGGAAGAAGCGAAGGAGATATGCAAGGATCGTAGCAAGTGGAATGAAATGGTGCTATGTATTTCATTACTGGTTTTTGAAATGAAACTTCTTTTAGGCGCATGAGAGTAAAGTTTTTACGAAAGAAACGTATGATTAGTGTCACGAAGATGTACAGCGATTTTTTATGCTAATTCGTTTGAAAGTTATGTAGTTTTAATATGGTATTTTAATTTGTTACTATATAATAATTTAATTTTTAAATGAGATAAAATTTCTTGGTGAGTGGGTAAATCAACTCGGTCACCACGGTCTGTCTTGTCTTCGTAGTGCTGGTCGTCTTCCGAGACACGCCGGCATCAACGACATCATCAGAAGGACCCTTGTCACCATTAACGTGCCGGCTTTTCTCGAGCCGAATGGAATTGCACGTGATGATGGTAAGAGACCTGATGGTATGTCGTTGATGCCTTGGAAAAAAGGAAGTTCGTTGGTGTGGGATGCTACATGTGTTGATACGCCTGCACCTGTCTCTATTGA
>JACTOM010000908.1:1635688-1651412 GCA_015832385.1 Elymnias hypermnestra
TATAGAACCGTATACAGTTACCCTTGAATGAATAATGGTGCACCCCCTTCTCCCGCACTGCTCCTCTCTCGTCGAGTTTGTATTTTTATTTTAATTTCATGATATCTTTTGAATGGAATATCCGATTTCAATAATTCAAAAAGTAATTATCAGGTATTGAGACAGTCTTGAATATTAAATTATTTATATGGATAAAAATTTATAAATGGTATGGATAACACGGTGTGATTTTGATCGGCATTTCTATCAATGTGTTAAATGTACAAAAGTAGTTATAGTGACGTAACGAAAATAGATAGACATATGGTCTCGGGAAGTTTTTTGTAGATATTGATATATTCTATAGTACCGTCGAACATTTTTTGTCCTATCATTAATACTCTTCACAGCGTATGCGATGAAAGACATTTTTTTACACCTTCAGTTGCTTTTAATAGGAATTTCTAAGGATTTCTACAGTAATCTAGTATTAAATAGAGCCTTTGTTACTCAGTGATAATGTAGCTTTCTAAAGAAAAAGAATTATTAAAATCGGTCCAGTACTCTTTCAGTTTATTCGTTACATAAAAAAATACATATCTTTCCTCTTTATAATATTAGTGTAGATGTAAGTCATATTTTTGAGTAGTATTTATTACTTTGTGAAGCAAAAACTTTGTAGAGCTTTTTACGAATACTGCGTGGACCGAGGAGTATGAAATTTCACTCTCTCACGTCAAAATTACAGAACCGATTTAAATGAAACTTGGTACACAGACAGTCTAGAGCCTGTGAAAGGACAGGGTTTCCTAACACCTTGTATATAAACTTGTTTCTTGAATAACTCTATTGATGAAAACTGCATTGAAATCCGTTGAATAGTTTAAAAGATCTAAGACTATGTAAGGTAAGGGTAAGTAGCAGCCCATTAACGTCTCACAGCTGGACACAGGCCTCCTCATTCATATGAGAGGGGGTTTTTATAGCATAGACCCACCACGCTGCTCCATTGCGAACACAAGTGTACTCTCTATTCCATCAGTCTCATATTCCGACGTGACGTCCATCGCTGGCACAGTGGTTCGAGTACTCGCCTTCTTAGCAGAGGTCCCGAGTTTGATCCCCGGTAGGACGAATTTAGGAAATTGTATTTTCTAATTTGACTGAGTTTGGTCTAGCGGGAGGCTTCAGCCGTGGATAGTTACCAGCAACGACGTACCGCCAAAACAAAGAGATTTGTGTTCCGGTACTGTGTAGAAACTGTAAGGGGTGTATCGCCTTTTACCAGATTAGTGCGCTTCCATCTTAGACTTCAGATCACTTATCATCAGGTGAGAGCACAGTCAAGCGCTAAACTGTCAGCCATAAAAAAAAATCCGACACTCGTAGAGAGAGATCAGGAGCAGGACCGACGGCTTAACGTGCTCTCCAAGGCACGGGGGTGGATCACACCACCAAATTTTGCCCAACTTAGGACAACTCAATATTGATTTTTGAATTGGCCCGACCCGGGACTCGAACCCAGGACCTCATGTCTGTAGTCGAACATGCTAACCACTAAACTAATGAGGCAGTTACTAAGACTATGTAAAGTAAAGTAAGTAAGTAGCAGCCTATTAACGTCCCACTGCTGGGCACAGGCCTCCTCACTCATATGAGAGAGGGTTTTTATCGCATAGACCCACCACGCTGCTCCACTGCGGTTTGGCAGGCATAGTACACAAATGCAATCTCTATTCCTTCACTCTCATAGTCCGATGTGACGGGAATCCGAAACAGCCGGAGAGAGATCAGGCGCAGGACTGACGGCTTAACGTGCTCTCCGAGGCACGAGGGGTGGATCACATTGCCAACTTCCCAACTTCGGGCAAATATTGAGAAAATCTTAACAGAAAACTCAATATCGATATCGAATTGGCCCGACTCCGGACTCGAACCCAGAACCTTATGTATGTAGTCGAACATGCTAACCACTAGACCAATGAGGCTACTAGTTACTAAGACTATGTATAGATTATTAATTACTCACCTTTATAATAGTGGTTATAGTTTTCTGTAGATAAGCCGATGTATACAAGATGGTGTGAATAGGCGCTTCAGTGGGAATCCCTAATGACGTCATCTTCACCAATACATCACTATATTTCACTATTCACCATCACTTATTATTCTTTATATGTCTGCGCTGATCTCTAAAACGTCTGAACCATTTGTAGCAACTGTTTTAAGGACAGTTCATTGCAGAATGTTTTAACAAAGCACCTGGATTTTATTCCGATATCTTCCAACTGTTTTTTATATATTTTTCTCAGTTAAAATATGAAATATCCATCACATTGCATGATGATATTTATAACACCGGGTTTTGTAGTAGTTGTTATAAGAAATCATTAAAAAAATCTTAGAAATTACACATGTCGGAAGTGAAACTTCTTTGGCAAACTAATATTTAAGTCTTGTTGCATTTCTACAAATGTAAAACTCTAGACCTCCGAGACTTAGAGGGAGGGAAGAAGGAAGATATGGTAGAAATTTAATGAATTTATTGCCATTGAAATAGTAAAAGTATCTAAAATTAATAAAAATAATTTATTTAAATCTCAAATGACGAATTGTAAATGAAATGACATGATGATAGTGAAACTACTATGGTAAACTAATGTCTAAGTCTTGTTTATATTTATACAAATCTAAAACTAGATTTCCGAAACTTAGAGGGAGGGAAAAGGGAAGATATATTGGAAATTTAATCGTCATTAAAATATTAAGTGACGAAACTGAATATAAATAATTTATTGAAATCTCATATGACGTATTGTAAACAAAAATGCCACAAATTTTTTGTCAATAATAGAAATTATTAATTAAAATTTGTTTTTAAATTTAAAAATTAAATTATTAAATGACGAGTGGCAAAATAAAATGCCACATGTTATTCGTAAATATAAAAACTACCTAAACTTCAAACTAATTAGCATAAAAAACGCTGCACATCTTCGTGACACTAATCATGCGTTTCATCCGTAAAAGTTTTACCCTCAGGCGCCTAAAACAGTTTCACTTCAATAATATAGTTACACAGGCAGACGACATTACATGAAATAATTTCAGTTCAATTTGTGATTTTCTCCTCCTCTTTTCTATATAAAATAATATGGCATATGCTAGTTTCAAATAACGGCACAGTAATTTTAAAAACCCACTAACAAGATTTCGTACAACTTTAATGAAGCAAGAACCATTTCAAAAGGTTTTCTAAGCTCCAATGTTATGAATACGTCCAATTATAATAGCGGACTCCTTTGAGTTCCAGTTATGCATAAGGGGCTTACTTTGAAAGGGACGAATTTGCAAGTAAAAATATCGCGAGACTGTTGCACTGGAAAATGTACACGATTTCACTGACGTAATGTTTCTTTTCGATTTGCTAGTTGGAGCCTTGGATTCGAATGAAAAGGAAAGACAGCTAATTGTCATGGACCTCTGGTTGAGATATACCAGTAGAAACCATTTATATAACTAACTAACGATGCTCGCGATGTCTCCCGCCTAGATACCGATCTCATGACAGTGGAGAGTACTCATTCAGACTATAGATTGATTTTCGTTAACATAAAAGTTTTACATACATAGCATCACGCCTCATTCCCATAGGGGTAGGCAGAGACAACATCCTTCCACTTGCTACGATCCTTGCATATCTCCTTCGCTTCTTTCATTCTCATTAAACCATTCATACAGGTTCGACGGTTTAGAGTACTCTTGACCTGGCCGTTATTTAAAATGTCCTGGATTTGGTCCAGGAACGTTCGCCTTAGTCTTCCCCTTCCAAATTCTCCTTTACTCATAAATCCTTTTTGTCAGTCTCCTTTCATTCATTCTCTCTACATGCCCAAACCATCTAAGCATACCTTTCTGAATTTTAGTCACTACGTCTTCTTTTATACCACAACGTTCTCTTATCACACTATTTCTTACTCTGTCACTCAGTTTCAATCCTCATACTTCTCAACGCTCTCATCTCTACCGCATTTATTTTGCTTTTGTGATTCTTCCGCCATATCCAACTTTCACTACGATACATATTTGTTGGTACCAACACTCCTGCATGCACAGCCAGTCTGGCCCTTTGAGACACAATCTGGCTATTCATAAAGTCGTGCAGAGCACCATTTACCATATTCCCTGCACTCATTCTCCTTTCAATATCACGTTCAAATCTTTTGTAAATTTAGATATACAAATTCTTGCATCTCTTCCACTTGTTCTGCATCAATAAAAATATTGCCATTCATCATAGATTCATTTCTTTCAAAAAGCATAACTTTCGTTTTGTTGACATTCACTTTCATTACTTTCCCTTTCAAAGCTTCATTCATAATACCATCTCCTGTAGCTCATTAGCAGATGATGTACGTATTATTTGATCATCAGCGTAGAGTAAACATACTTTCTTTTAGATTTGTCAAACAGTTATCCATGAATAGGTTGAACAGTCATGGTGACGCAACACATCCCTGTCGAACCCATCCTTTGACAGGAAACCATTCCGTGTACACCTCGTTTATTCTGACACAAGCACTAGAACCCTCATAGAGAGTAATTTTTACCAACTATAATATTAAAGAAAAGATTTATTTGTAATACTTTATTATCTAAGAACTTCCCTATACACAACATTTGACACTCTGGACTTGGACTCGGGAGACATTATTTTCTTTACATTGACAATTTTAAATTCGTTATATCTTTTGAATGGGAAGTCCGATTGTATTAATTTAAATAGCATTTTACAGGTACTGAAACGGTCTTTAATAAAATATATAGGATATAAATAGGATAAGCATTAATACAGTGTCTTTAACTAAAACTTACTTAACTTATTTCTTTTAAACATCAGTTATGAACCACCTAAAGTCTCTTTAAAAACTATCCAGAAATTTCGGAAAACAGCAAGTAAAAAGCACCAAAAGATACTTTATAAAATTGTATCTTTTTTATAAATACCGTGAATATTTATTCATATTCAGTCTTTACTGTTATCAACCGATTAAAGTCTCTTAAAAATAAATCTAGAAATTTCGGAAATCAGCAAGAACAAGCCACTAAATGACACATTATAATTTTATTTTCATGTATCAATACCACATATATTCCTATATATTTATTAATTACAGTCTTAATATCGTAAAAACGTGTTATATCGATACTTGCTATATCCTATTTAACTTGTTGTTAACTAAACTAAACGTAAACTAAAAGTATATCGACCCTAATTTCTTATAACATTGGTTATCAAGCGTTTGAAATGTATCCAGTCATTTCAGAAATCAGTGAGAGCTAATCACCAAATAACACTTTATAAAATTGCTTTTTTAGTATAAATCTTGATTGCGTAAAAAGACATGTTGACAATTTGTTATATCCTTTTTAACCGGTTGTTAACTTGCCCAAGTTACACCCCAACTAAACTATTGTTAACCAAAACGAAATTATATTGACTCTAATTTCTTATGATATCGGTTATGAAGCGATTGAAATGTATACAGAAATTTTGGAAATCAGCGAGAACAAACAACCAAACTACATTTTTTAAAATTGTTTTTTTTTAGTATAAATCTCGAATGCTTAAAAGATATGATGAAAATTTGCTATATCCTATTTAACCTGCTATTAACTAAACAAATTTATTATTAATTTGTTCTAACATTGGTTATCAAGGCATTTGAAATGTATCCGGAAATTAGCGAGAACAACCCACCAAATACCACATAAATTTGCTTTATCCTATTTAACCTGTTGTTAACTAAACCAAGTTATATCCAAATAAAACTATTGTGAATTAAAACAAAAATATATTGACTCTAATTTGTTATGATATCGGTTATGAAGCGATTGAAATGTATACAGAAATTTTGGAAATCAGCGAGAACAAACCACCAAACAACATTTTTTAAAATTGTTTTTTTTTAGTACAAATCTCGAAAGCGTAAAAAGATATGATGACAATTTGCTATATCCTATTTCACCTGTTGTTAACTAGTCTTATATAAAACACTATTAACCAAGCTTATTAAAAGAACTTTACGCACTGTTACAGTGAAATTTTCCGCACATACTGAACTTAATTCTAACATTTAAAATAAATGCGCAGAAGCATTTCATATCATTATTAAACAAACACCTAGGTGAGCGACGACGTAACCTTGAGCCGTAGTACTCGACAATTATTACATTTGATATTTAATGTCAACACTTATGCGGTATCTCGTTTGCCATCACAGGCGCCCTCACTTTATATTAATTAGATAGATAGATATATTAAAAAAAAATGTTATATTCAAATAACACTTGGTAAATGGTGCACTGCACGCCTTTAGAAATAGCCAGATTTGGTGCCAACACTTACGGCGTTGAGAAGTATGAGTGGATGTGATATAAAAGAAGATGTAGTGACTAAAGTTGAGAAAGGTATGCTTAGACGGTATGGATACGTAGAGAGAATTAATGAAAGGAGACTGACAAAAAGGATTTATGAGTCAAGAGTGAATGGAAATGAAGGAAGGATCAGAGCAAGGCGAACGTTCCAGGACATTTTAAATACGGATCAGGTCAAGAGTACTCTAAACCGACAAACTTGTATGAAATGTTTAATGAGAATGAAAGAAGCGAAGGAGATATGCAAGGATCGTGTCAAGTGGGAGGACGTGGTCTCTGCCTATCCCTATGGGAATGAGTCGTGACGCTATGTATGGTAGGACCTTATTATGTATAAGTGAAACTTCAAAAGAATTAGCTTCATGATAGTGAAGCGAATGAAATTTGTCAAGAGGATAAGTGTAGGTTTCAATTTTTATTTACGATGGACGTGAATAGAGAGGGCATGAAGCGGAGCACAAACAGAACCACAAACATAACAAACACTGTATAACACTTTCTATATTATTTTGTCCCACGTAAATTCTTATCAATTTATGTCTGCCTCTTTTACTGTCGCTTTTTCGTTTCATCGACTTTCAAATCACAACGATGCTAAAGAAGTTTTCACTTCAAAAATCATTTATATGCTTGTTTTGTATCTTAGTATAAAATGAAGTTGTGTCCCCAGTTTTTTTCCTTAGACTTTAAAAGAACTGAACGGATTTTAATGCAGTTTCAGCAATAGATAGTGAATCACGAGAAAGGTTTATATGTATAAATTTTTTAATACAGAAAAACCGAAAAGTTCAAAGATTTGTAATGTGATGTCGTAATAAACATATTGTGGGCCTATACCGCAAACGCTAAGCTAAACCTATCGAGATACATTTAATATTTTTTACCATTTGCTTATTATAAAAAAAATGTGTTATTACCAAGTTATTATTCCTTATCCAATTAAATACATAACATACGTTGTATATTTCTTGTAGATCAAATCTTAACAGTGTTTCCTTACAATTGGTATCACGGATTTTTTTTAATACAAGATACAGATTTGAAAAGGACTATATTTTTCTCAAATTTAAATAGTAAATCTTAAATTTAATAGAATAATATAGCCACTGCTCAGTTAAACAATTTTTATTCAATTCTTTTATAGTTAAAATGACTCCATTTGGATTCGTACTAAAAGATTCAACACAACAATTTCTCTAAATATGACATAGTAAATCCATCTTCAATAATACGTTTGTAATTATGCTACCCACAATTTATATGTGATCAAAAAAAGACCACGTTTCGAAGTAAACATGCCTTATTCCGAAAGTAATTTCTCATTACAAAATTTTACATCTTATATCATAATATATCACACATGTTATTTGGGTATTGTTCTTATCTCACAGCTTAATGTCACTTCACCTAAATTTTCCAAAACAAAAAGACTGCTGTACGAAGATTAATGAGTGCCGGATAATGTCGTAAAGTACATCGTAAACCTGAATAATGTAAATAGGCACAATTCATATGGGATATTTAAATTTAGGGTACTTTGAATATTTCGAAATGAAAATTTTTTAGACACGCTTTGCATTTTATTTGATGGATATTGATTAAAACTAAGTCATGAGACTCCATTATGTAACGCTCGCTTGAGAATATTTCACTGAATTTCAATAAATCCGTTTTTCAGCTTGTTGGGGTAATCCCTGAAACGCCTGGACTGATTTTGACGGGACTGTCACTGGCTGATGTTGTAAGAAGTAATTTAAACTCATGTTTTAGAGAAATCCGGACGTACGCAATTAACACCGAGTGGAAGGCCAGTATTATTGACAATAGTTTATACTCAATCATATATCTACACTAATATTATTTGTGGAGAGAAAGATTTGTATTTTTGTATGTAACGAATAAACTCCAAAAGTACTGGACCGATTTTAATATTTCTTTTTTCATTAGATAGCTACATTATCACTGAGTAACATAGGCTATATTTAGTACTAGATTACTATAGAAATCGTTAGAAATTGCTATAAAAACCAACTGAAGGTGTAAAAAAATTGGCCAAAAAATGTCTTTCATCGCGTACGCTGTGAAGAGTATTAATGATAGGACAAAAAATGTTCGACGGTACTATAGAATATATCAATATCTACAAAAAACTTCGCGAGACCATATTTCTAACTATTGTAGTAACGTCAATATAACTACTTTTTTACATTTAAAAAATTTAAAATACGCTCAAAATCAGACCGTGTTATCCATACCATTTATAAATTTTTATCCAAATTAATAATTTAATATTCAAGACTGTCTCAATACCTGATGATTACTTTTTGATTGATTTAAATCGGATATTCCATTCAAAAAATATAATGAAATAAAAATAAAAATATTAACTCGACGAGAGAGGGGCAGTGCGGAAGAAGGGGGTGCACCAATATGAAGTAGGTTACCTTGCGCAGTGGACGCAAACGACATTGAATATTTCCAGCTTTTTTAACAAATTTAATGCTTCACTTAAAAAGTTCTTTTCAGAGCTACTTAGTTTTAGTATTAGGAATCACACTTCTTCATAATATTTGTCATGGTCGTTTTAATTATCATGCTTATAACTTAAATAACTGTTCCTATTTATGTTTACCCGTGCGAAGCCGGGACGGGCCGCTAGTACTTTATAAATACATAACAAAAAAGCTGTATTTTGTAACAATAATATCGCCTTTCGTTTCCTTTCTCTTCTCACACAACAATATTTTATCACTTTGAAATCACATCAATTTTATTTATAAGCATAAATTAATAAATCCATTATATTAATTCTAAGTATACATAAGCAAATTTTGTTGACATTAAACGCTGAATTAACAATGTCTAAATAGCAGCCATTCGAGTTTTTGTTCAAAGAAAACTTTTGTTTGTTATTTGACATCATTACAAAGTCATATCGTTGGCCCGGGGGCTTGATAAGTTAAGTCTTGACTAAATAAGAGCTGTACAATCAAGCAATTTGTTTAATTAAGGGCCTGACGCATTAAATGTTTGCTCTAGTAGAAGGGTGACCAGAAATACTAGGTTATGCCGACGATTTCTGTTATCATTTAGAAACTAAATGTTAGATATATGATAATGTATGTCACGAAATCCTTGAATCCGAAGGAGTATTAGGAAATAGTCTCGAATGCGAAGGAAGTCACTTTATAATGAGTTCGTGAGTTTAGTCATCGTCGTCGCTTCAACCGATGAACGTCCACTGCTGGACATAGGTCGCACGAATTGATGCCCACAAGGCCCGATCTTGCGCCGCCTGGTTCCAGCGACTACCAGTGACCCTCCTTTTATCGTCGGTATACCTTGTGGGGGGTTTTCCTACACTGCGTCGTCCGGTGCGGGGTCGCCATTCCAGCACCTTCCGGCCCCAACGTCCATTGGTTCCTCGGACTATGTACCCCGCCCATTGCCACTTCAGGTTCGCGATTCGTAGGGCTATGTCGGTGACTCTGGTTCTGCTACGGATCAGTAGAGAAACTCCGAGCATAGGCCTCTCCATCGCACGGTGAGTGACTCTGAGCTTTCGAATGAGGCCCATAGTCAGCGACCACGTTTCCGATCCGTAGGTAAATAAGTGAGTTTAGTGATAACCTAAGATTGTTTGTTATATTTATTAGTGGTTTCTGTGTTACTTGTTCATTGTGATGTACAATAAAGAATATCTATGATGTAGCCAAAGTACAAATGACCCAAAGGATAGCTAACCTTCCTTAAGAGAAGACTCCAAAAGAAGAATCTGTTTCACGTGGTGCCTGATCCAGTGAGAGTTTAGTGAATATATCTGGTTTGATATCATTTACATTGCCTAGGTCAATGTTTAATTCTGATCTATAGATAGATAGCTATTAAGCGATCTTTACCAGGCAAGCACACGTATAGGGAGACCGTCGGAGAAAAGAGAGACAGGGTAGTCATAGTTATATTACTGTATACTTTCTATGTAGAAAAATGGTGTTTTATAAATTGATACTAGAAAACACGAAGATATTAACCCGCAAACGAAAAATCTGAAGATAACACTGTTACAGCCAATCTGTTTAGCAACAAAATATATAGTGTCAAAAATTATGACTCTAGTTCGAATAATACGACAGTTATATATTTTTTTGTTTTTACTAAAAGCTTTTCTGTAGAAAGTAGAGTTTCGGATTAATACGTTTAATATTAGGAAAGTTTACCTAATTTTAGAAACCCTATAAGTTAAACACGTCTTGTTAAGGTCTTACAAAACTTCGGTGATAAAGGCCAAATAATGAGCAACTTATTCCAAGAATCCACACCCACTTTATTTTTGGTTAATAAATACCTTTTTTTTTGTAAGTGATATCTCATTGAAAAAATGCGAAGTTTTACGCTTGACTTCACTGAAAAGTGATGTTTATATGTCGAAGGTCAAAGGTCAAAGTGTTTTAACTAAACTCTTGTAGTAGACAAAGGGCAGAGGTCAACTGTGAAGACCTTTTCTAATACAGAACATAAAGGTATATTAAAAATTCTTCTACTAAGAATTATGGCTTTGAGATACTTGTGTATCTAAAAGAAAACTGTTTTTTTTTATAATATTGGTGTACAACACAACATATTTTTGAAACTTCCGTCATATAATTTATCACTCATATTAACAAAATCTTATAACTTATATTAACTGCTTCATTGGTCTAGTGGTTAGCATGTTTAACTACAGACATGAGGTCCTGGGTTCGAGTCCCAGGTCGGGCCAATTCTAAATCGATATTGAGTTTTCTATTAAGATATTCTCAATATTTGCCCGAAGTTGGAAAGTTGGCGGTGTGATCCACCCCCGTGCCTCGGAGAGTATGTTAAGTCGTCGGTCCTGCGCCTGATCTCTCTCCGGTCGTGTCGGATTCCCGTCACACCGGACTATGAGAGTGCACTTGTGTACTATGCCTGCCAATCCGCAGTGGAGCAGCGTGGTGGGTCTATGCTTTAAAAACCCTCTCCCATATGAGGGAGGAGGCCTGTGCCCAGCAGTGGGACATTAATGGGCTGCTACTTACTTATTTTATTAACAAAAAAATTGTGATCCATGTAAACTATCACCCGCTTTCAGACTACCTTCTTTTCCAAGATTTATCTCGGTCTTAATTAAAGTGCAGCAACACCGCTGTAGTCTGCCTTATCTTTTTTCCACGCTGAGTAATTCCATGACGCACCCTTTCAAAACAAAATCTAGCATACCCTCCCCAACCCTTAGTGGAGCACCAGAGGATTGACAGTGTCAATATACGTCGTCCTCCCTCTGCTCTCATGAGCCTCCTTCAGCGAAATAACGGTTTCGCAGTGGAAGGCCAGCAATCTAATTCCTTTCGCTAGTAAACATTCTGCCAACTATATCCTCCAACGAAAGATTCCCTCCGATCAGCAACTGCCTAGATCTCCCTAGACAACCAATGTTCTAGGTGTTGTCGGATCGCCCTCACCGTAACCAGGCCCGCAATTAAAAATCCAAGGACCTCACGCCACTTTTGGATCCGGCGCTCCGGACCTCTACGGCATCAGATCGCGCTATTTTAGTACTTGCAGCCGTCCAGCACCGATAGGCTAGAACCTGCAATTTCCAATGGGGATCATGATGTTTTCCTTTTGCCAACCCTTCTCTTATCCATTACAATAAGCTAGACGAGGTTATAGCGATCATGTCGCAACACGTAGCCCAAGTATTCAACACGTCATGACTCAATCCCATTCAACACTCTCAAAATACAAAGTTAAGCTCATTTTCCAAGTTTTCTATTACGGCAAAACCGCGGGCGGGCAATTGCTGCAATAAAAATAGCTATAAAGTTATGCATTCGTACATTATCTTAATATAAAGGCGTCATGTGGCAACACTTGAGGCGGCGTTTCTTATGCCGTAAGACGACACTGTTGCTATCTGGATTATTAGGCTGACCATTAAATCTGTGGCTACTAAACTTGATCTATTATGATTACCATTCATATTCTTTAAGAGCATTCGACATTTTCTCTCCAATGGTTTCCGTATAACAAAACTGTGGCATTTCTGGTATTTTCAGAAATAAATTAAAAAGAAGGTATCATTTTGTTTGGATGTAGTCCCTTGAGTCAGCAGTTCCGGGTGTAGCTACGATGAAAGCGCTCCTTTCCGATTAAATAATATCTGATTATGTCGGATCCCTTATCCTTTGGAGTATTGTAAATGCTAACAGGATACGGTTGCTTTGGCATGTCGTCGTCGTCGTCGCTTCAACCGATGGACGTCCAATGCTAGACATAGGTCTCACATAATGACGTCCACAAGGCCCGATCTTGCGCCGCCTGGCTCCAGCGGCTACCGGCGACCCTCTTTATGTCGTCGGTCCACCTTGTGGGGGGTCTCCCTACACTGCGCCGTCCGGTGCGGGGTCGCCACTCCAGCACCTTTGGCCCCCAACGTCCATCGGTCCTTCGGACTATGTGCCCCGCCCATTGCCACTTCAGGTTCGCGATTCGTAGGACTATGTCGGTGACTTTGGTTCTACTACGGATCTCTTCATTTCTAATTCGATCACGTAGAGAAACTCCGAGCATAGCCCTCTCCATCGCACGCTGAGTGACTCTGAGCTTCCGCATGAGGCCCATAGTCAGCGACCACGTCTCAGAACCGTAGGTCATCACTGGCAACACGCACTGTTCGAAGACTTTGGTCTTCAGGCACTGAGGATTATCGGACGAAAATATCTGGCGTAGTTTCCCGAACGCTGCCCTACCGAGTTGGATTCGGCGGTTGACCTCCTTCTCGAATTTGGACTTACCTAGCTGGACTATATGTCCCAGGAATGTGTACTCGTCAACAATTTCGAGAGCTGAGTTCTCAACGATGTTTGGGTGTGGCGGTACATGGATAATATACATAATTTGGCAAGTACCTACACCAGATTGGTCGTGAAGAGTCACCTGCGTGGTACAAGTTTGGTGCTCTTTTCCCATATGCCCAGCTCTAGTGCTCCAATTCAAGGCAAGGCAATTCCCGCTGGGTTTTAGTGGGTATTCTGTTCTGCAGCGAGTCCAACATTTCTGGTTGAAGGTATACATTTAATTCGACTTACGTAAATGCATTTACCAATGAAACAAAAGCGTCATTTGGTTGAAGTTTTACTGTACTATCATGCGAAATATATTGAATTGACATATTATGCATAGCCTTAAACATGGAATCCGACAGACGTGAGCTGCTGAGTTTAATCATTCAATCATATAGTGGAATCTTAAAAAGCCATGCTATTTTAATTATTTATCAGCATCAAGGCTAATGTTGACATATTTTATAAATCTATGTATGTATATTACATATATTAGTTTGTGTGTGTTTATTTTAAAGCCTACCTCCTTTATTACTTTCTGCTTTTTAAACCCAGGATGGTATATTCAGATAAAGGCCGCCTTCTTAATAATTATTAAATACGATAGTAAAGTTTTGATTCCCTATTTATTTCGTTTTTATGAATCTTCTACCTCTATCGCAATGGAAGTTATTTTACAAAGTAACACATTCTTCCTGTACTCCGTTATATTCCCCCAATAAAATTATATTGAAAATCTTTCATGTGTGGTACTGGAATTCAATTTAAAATTAATATTATGCCCCTTAATCGACACCGCCATTTTCATAGCCACGTGGAGGAAATGATATGAGATAAAATGGCTCACACTGAATCCGCATAGTGTAAGTAATAGGAAGCTTACTTCGATAAAACTAAAAAGCTTTACTTTTAATAAGGAAATTGTGTGTGTCGCCCACTGTGGAGCATTATGGTGGATCTATGCTCTAAAAACCCTCTTTCCTATGAGTGAGGAGGCCTGTGCCGATTTTAATGGACTGCTGAATACCTAAAGTTTCATATTTCGTTTCTCTAGCTGTTCCTCACGAGAAAAAATAAGCGGAAATCTATCTATCACCGTCGAAAATCGCTTGAGATTACCCCTTCTTATAGACATTTTTTCATATAACAAACCTTATAGTATGAACTACGTAGAAAGAGTCAAGTATAAAAATCTTATATTCGGAGTCATTGTGAGTTCGGTGGGAGAGACGCGGGAGCTGCTAAATGGACACGCGGGGAACGTCTACCTTGGCTGACGCCGACTCCTAATATAAGAATACAAAAAACACTATAAAAGAATACGCAATTATTTCTTAATTTTTAGAGCATATTAATATACTCGTATTTGTAAGTTTGTTTTGAGGGCGGTTCTTTTTTTGCTGAAACTTTTATTTATATCACATCGTCTTATAAAAAGCTAACTTATTAGCTGTTTCACTTGCATTATGGTTTTATCCTCCTCCTCCAGTCGTGACTCACTGCCGAACATCGTAATGTGGGCAACTGACCAGATTATCCCATCTCATCTCTCTTCACCAAGTGGATTGCCTTACTGGCTTTTGTATTCAACTGTTCTGCTATTTGGTCTGACCATCGTTCGGAGCTTCAATTTCCGTGTCTTTTAACTTTCCTTTTTCCAATTTAGAATGACTTTATTCAGGTTATCTCTGTTAAATCCTCTGTTTAGTGTTATCACGGAAATCCTTTGAATTTACCTGCAGCTCTTCTAAAAAAACATGAGTTTTCTTAATATTTTTATCCTCAAGAGCGATAGATTTTCATGCAGACTCAGAAACCTTACTTTACCCTATTTTTGAAATCTCTTTATCGCGTATTGGTACAAAAATTGATAGGGATTGATGTAACGGTTTATATTTGGTACATTTTGTGGTATAAAAAGTAATTAGCTTGCTGTCGTTTGACGCTATTTGGAGGCTTTAATAAAATATCAGTTAACTGGGTCGACGGGTAATTTAACTGCTATTAAAATAGATTATCTCGCGATAATGACTTCGTGATAAGGGAGTATCGCTGTGTTATTGTTGAGGTTTTTATAAATCAAAGGTGTTTTTATTTTACACCTATAATTATAGCTGTAGTTGTGATAAGGTACTTGATTAATGTTATTGTTAGCTAGAATACTTTGTGAACTCCGCTATTAATGAGCGAATATAACATGTATAAATTTCAAGTCAATCCAGCGAATAGCTTTGGAAATCTCGTGATGAGTTGGTAATTGATTTTTTGCTTATATATCCTGATTCCGTGGGGACATGGGGAAACTCGATTTCGTTTGCAAGAAAGGAGTATGTAAGGCGTATTTTAAATCATTCCTTCGAATAGATTGCCTCATTGGTCTAGTGGTTAGCATGTTCGACTACAGACATGAGGTCCTGGGTTCGAGTCCCGGGTCGGGCCAATTC